>OX411309.1:91371706-91624931 GCA_948150685.1 Rhaphigaster nebulosa | reverse complement strand
CCACAAAAACTGTAGGAGCTTGGATATAAAACTCTGCCATATCCGCTCTACTCTCCGGACCTCTCACCTACGGATTACTTTTTTTTTTTTTTTTGACACCTGGACCACTACTTACGTGACAAAAAATTAATGGACAAAGGGAATTAGAAATTGCGTTTTTGGAGTTTATCAATTCTAAAGATAAACGAGGGAATGGAAAAGGCAGAAATGTATTGACAGTAGTGGAGACTGTTTTGATTAAATAAAACATTTGTAAATCTTTCTTTTGTCTTTTTTTCTTTTTTAACCAAAATCCTGCATTATTTTCCGGACAATCCAGTATAGTAATATACTTGAGTACTCCTTTACACCATTGATTGGAGACATAAGTCCTCGAATACCTCATAGCCATTTTAACCACAATTTACATTAAATGTAAATATTTTGGCCATCGAATATCTAATAATAATGATAGGTGTACCTATCATTAGAGGTGTACTCACCAATAATGTGCACAAAAAATGGAGTCAACACCATCAGAGAGATGTAAAAACAACATCTGAGTCAAAAGATGCAAATTTGACAATTCTCATGAGATTAATCTATAAATATTATCCTATTTCCATTTTATTATTTGTTAAAAATTATTCCTCTAAATGAGCAAAATATTGATGTTTTTTTTTTCTAAAATTTTACTTGATTTATTTTTTTTTTAAATTGTGGATTAACGTGAAACATATTGCATCTGTATATGCCGTCATATATCATACTACCTTATATATAACTAACTATATAGTAGATATGTCTTTGTGACACCGTTGTATGCACTAATGTGTTCATGCCATTCTCATTGAATACTGCAACTAGACTGACAGTTACTGACCACGAGATTAATAAATTTACTTAGTATACGACAGAGAACATGTTATAATGACATATCAAACACTGGGAGTAGAGCCAAATTGTTTGTTGGCATAGTGGCGGACCCCATGCATTGGATTCGGTATTATTTAAGATGCATGCGTCACGCGTTAAATTCAATCCGACCAAATGTTACAATGATGTGTTGAATGTATGTAGAAAATTTAAATTTTACCGTTATTATTTATAGTATATAAAATTCACTTTTTTTTCGATCAGTAATCCTAAGGAGATTTCTCTTAGGGTTACTGAATATTTTTTTTTTTGTTTTTTGTGCTCTGCTCCGGTTTTGGGATGCATTTGCATATTATTCAAGACATATATATAGGGCGTAGGAGTGATGACCCTACCCCGCGTACCTAAATTGCGAATCGCGGTGTGGTTTTTCAGGACGTAAAATAGCCAGCCGGAGGTTTGGCCAGACGGTCTGCTTCGGGGAAAGAAATATAGGTCCTCGTGCGCCTACTGACTTCGAACAGCCATAATCCGTGGATCTGGACCGGTTTGTCACTGTCCTTGAACCCGAGTGAGTCGGTGGGAAGGACACTGCCGAATTGGCCACAAAGGGACCGGTTATGGAGCTATGGATAACCTGCCGCTGCACCATGGAAACCATGGTTCGTAGCAACGTGAGGTTGGGTGACCCCCTCCAGGCTGTCTGTTCTCAAGCAATACATGTCTGTATACCATATCGCGCGGCCAAAGATTTTCATGGTCTATAGTGCCAACCGAAAAATATATATATATATATATATATATATATATATATATATATATATATAAATTCCATATATACAAATTTCTTTTACTATCCGAAGGTTATTATATTTAATGGATGCAGTAATTTCTCTATAGATGATTTCAATTTACCGTTGAAGCGGGAAGTGGGAAGATTGAGTTTGAAAAAACACTGAAAATTTGACTCATATTTCGAATATGTTAATAAATTTATATAAATTGTTTTCCTATTTATTATTGATTAGTTTGGTATTCGTTATGTATATTTTCTATCGAATATATATTTCCTAAGAGCTTCGAAACCAGTTATGTATCCTCTTTGAATGAAATAGCCTCTGTTTGATGTTTTAACTTCGGACAATCATAAAATAAAATAAATGGAAGAATTCTTTGAAAATTGCTTTGATGAATTGATAAGAAATGGTTTCTTTCAGATATAACAAATTTTATTATTTTAACTTTGATGTACAAAGCTATTTGATTTTTTGTGTAATAAAAAAACGGTTTAATAGAACAACTTTTGAAATTTAGATTGTATTTTTATTCTGAACTTCTATTTAATCGAAAAAAGATATATAGAATGTGATGCCGACTTTGTTTTCAGCGTATTCAGCCATGCGTTGTAATAATTATTGTTGATTAATACTTCAAAGCTGGCTATCCATTTTCTCAGTAATACATTTATAATACATAAATACTGTCCCTCAATATTTAATACAGAACAATCAAAGTAAAAATATCTTCAATTTAAAATAGTGATTTAATCTTCTTAACTACTAAAATGAAAACTTTTATCATATAGATCTGTTATAAATAAATATTTGAAACTTTTTAAAAACATTCTATGATTTAAACAGATCAATAAAATTGTTCTATTATGCCTCATTTTTAAAAATATTACTTCATATTAATTGTTTATAGTATTGGTATATTAAGACTGATTATTCTTTGTAATCCAAAAAAAAAAAAAATCCAATATCTTTTTATCTCGCCTAAAAACAAATTCAGTTGATTCAGATTTATGTATTCTAAATTTTCCCCAAATTTCTTATCCTGCCAAATTTGGACGAAATTTCATCAGTTTTAGTTTGCCTAAAATCTTTAGGAACGTTCTATTTTAAAAGAATATTACAACTCCACATGACGCCTCATTGTTCCCGGGAGTTTCGGCTACAAAATGTTCAGCGGATATTGTTCCAAGGACAAAAGAATCTTTAATGAGCCGGGCTATTTTTAAACAGGACTACGTTAGCTACTCATGGTCTGTCAATAACATACCAGATTTTTGCAATTTTTAAATTATTACATTACCGCTTTAAAAAAAAGTAATAAGTATAAATATGTACATATTTTTTATGGATGTATGGATGGATATTAATGTCAGTCTCAAAAATAAATACTGATAATATATATTAAGGTTAGCAGTGAGCAAGGCGAGATTTCGGTGATTCAGAACTTAAAGTATATACTTTTGAAAATGTTGATAAGTTTAGATATCCATACAATAGTTAAACGAAACTGAAGTAGAAAAAAAAAAAAAAAAAAGTAAGGTTATAAGATGATGATTTTTCTCAAATCCAAAATTATTTAATTCGCTCCTACTGTCCAATTATCGTTATTTCTGTTTTTAGTTAATGGTTGCGAAAAGTGGTCTTTTAGTTTAAGGAAAAAACATCGCCTTGAGGTCTTCGAAAATAAAGAATTACGCAGAATATTTGATAAAGGAAGATGAGTCAATTAAAGAATTGAAAAGCAATCCTATGCGGTATTTCTACTCATTCGTTGTCCGAATACTCCCTAGTTCTTTTCATGGATTCGAAACGAGGAGCCAACAATGTCTCGTTTCTTTTAAGTTCTTATATCTTCAAAAGTATTGATACTCTCGTCATATATATATATATATATATATATATATATATATATATATATATATATATATATATATATATATATATATATATATATATATATATATAAGTTAAGGTACACAGTGTAACTGTATACAACTTAATCCCAACTCTAAGATGTAAACACTCTCTAAGACTATATATAGAGGATTACTGAGGCAATAAAGTCAGTCTTTTCCCAACAAGCGTGTGTGTCATTACGTTCCCTTTTTTCCCTTTTTTTTTATTCTAAGTTACCGGGACGAACATAAGTGGTGCCGAAACCCGGGAGGTTATACTAGGAGTAGAAAGCTGTTTTTTTTTATTCTCTCTGCTTTTTCTCAATTAGCGTCTTCTCTTTTCGTTCTCGCTGCGCGCGTCTGTTTTTTTTTTAATTGACCAGGACAAGTGAGAAGGTCACAGAATGGCTGATGAGATAGTGCGGCCGGCAACCTTAATACTACCACAGGATATCCCGGCGCTGCCAACGGAAACCATAGCGGCGGCGCACGCGAACTTAGCAGCAGCACAAGCCAACGCCTTGCAATGGCTAAAGATAAAGACGGCGACCTCGCAGGACCTAAGAAAAGCAATCACGGATCTAGAAAGATTCAACGGGGAAATCGGAGAAATAAACCATTTTCTCAAAGGAGGCGACCGTGTGATGACACGCATAGAGGCGAAGTTGGCGGAAGACCTTGTAGACCCGATGGATGCGAACGCATTGAGAGCAGCGTTAGTATGCCGAGTCAAAAGGAACATATTAAATCTGATCCAGGCGGACGAAGATACGCCATGGATCATAGTGAAGGACAGGCTGAAGAAAGCATTTGGGGGGAGGCCGGTGGGCCCCAGAAGAAGATATTTTTCGGATGTTCAGAGAGACGAAAAAACCGTACCAGACAAATGGGCAGTATGAGGGAACGCTATTAGCCCGATATAACAAAATTACCGAGAAGATGAGGGAAACCCTGAACGCAGCCGAGGTGGAGGGCAGGATGGCGTTTCTGTCAACCATAATGAAAGTGCAGCTAGCAAGAGACACGGGAAAGAAGGAGGGGCTGTCTAGGGACAAAACATTCATCGAGTGTGCCCAGGAGATGGTAGACGCCAGCGCCAGGGACGAAGAGGCCAGATTCGGAGAGGAAGTGGAAACGGGATGGTATAAAGTAACCTACAGGAGGCCCGAGACAGGTAGGAGCAAGCCTAGGCTGGATATAGGAAGAAGAAGAGAGACGGAGTTCGCCGGAAGGGAGAGAACGATGGCACGAGAAAGGAGGCAAGGAACGGAGAAGAGGATCTCGAAAAGGGAAGACAGGAAGTGTCATGGATGCGGGAGGACGGTACATCTGGTAGCCCAGTGCCCCCGAACGAGATGTTTTTAATGCGGCACTGCGGGACACATTGCGAGGCAGTGTCCCTACATGAGAAGACGCGGAGAAGCGATTTGAGTGGAACCTATGGAGGTGAATGCGCAGAGGATGTGGAAAAGGAGCAGACCACCATTAGAGTCAATAGGGTCATCGGGAACTTCGGAGACAGAAGAAGAGGAGATCGAACTAGGAAACAGAGGAGCTGGAGGAGGAAGGAGCGGCCGAAGGAGCGGAGGACGAAGAGCGACGGAGGAGAGGATATCGAGAGACAACGAATGAGGAAAGTGCGAGCAGAGAGGCAACCACGCGGTAGTGCATAATATAGAGAGTGAGTGTGGAGGGTTGCCTATTATCAGAGTTGCGATGCTTGGTGGATACAGGCAGTTCAAACACGATAATGTGTCGGAGTGCGATAGAGGCGTTGTGTGAAGGAGAGAGGATACCCCAGGTGCAGGTATGTGGATGTAGATTAATCACCTTGAATGGTCCATGTAAAATAGAAGGGGAAGTGGGGATAGATTTAAATAAATGGGGAACCGAGGGAGGAAGGTTGAGGGTGCACGTAGTGGAGAATATGCCTCGGGAATATGGGGGGATAATTGGCTGCGACCTGTTGGGGAAAATGGGAGCGCGGATAAGAAATAAGGACGGGAATTGGATTATTAAGATAGGAACGAAGAAATACAGGTGTAAAAGGGTCCTGAGAAAGGATAAAATTAGAGTCGGGACAATTAACCGGGAAGACTGGAGACAGGCGTTACGTGGTGAGTACTCGGATGTTTTTTTTCAAGAGGGAGAGATATTGAGTGTAACGGGGGAAACGGTACACGAAATCCCGTTGAAACAGGATAGGGTGACGTACGTTAAGGAGAGAAGATACCCTCAAGCTCTATGACAGCACATCCGGGAAGAGCTGGAGAGTTTGAAGAAGCAAGGCATTATTACTGACAGCGGTCGCCATACAATAGTCCCCTCTGGGCAGTGAAGAAGAAGAGTTCGGAAAACGGCAAGCGGGAGAAGTATAGGGTCGTGGTAGATTTTAGGAAACTAAACGAGAACACTCTGGATGAGAAATACCCGATACCGAGGTTCGAGGATATCTTGGATAGGCTAGGAGGAGCGGCTGTCTTTAGCACGCTGGACTTAAAAGCAGGGTACCACCAGATAAAAATGCACCCGAGGGACCAGCATAAGACGGCTTTTACATTCGAGAGGGGTCACTTCGAATTTACCCGGATGCCGTTTGGGTTGAAAAACGCGCCCATAACGTTTCAGAGACTCATGGACGAGTTGCGGGGACTGGACGAATCGGTCTGCCAGGTGTACATGGATGACCTGCTGATCTTCAGTAAGAATGAAGCGCAACATCTTGCGGATCTAAGATGCGTCTTCGACCGGCTGAGACAATTCGGGCTAAAGCTGTCCGTAGAGAAATCGATTCTGGGGCAAGACCAGATCAACTTTCTGGGGCATACTATATCAAAGGAAGGAGTCCGTCCCGATGCGCGGAAGGTTGAGGCTATCCAAAAGATGGCAATCCCAACGTACGTGAAAGGAATAAGGAGGTTGCTGGGAACGCTAAATTATTATCGACGATCCGTCCCGGAGATGGCGGAATGCCTAGTACCCCTTAATAACCTGCTGAAGAAAGGGAGCAAAGTTGTGATGTTGAAGTTGTGTGACTCCTGTGATTGAGGGTAATATTCGAAAGTGTATGGCGCGATTACAGGAAGAACCGGTACTTACGTTCCCCGATTTTGGTAAACCATTCACCATCACCACAGACGCGAGCGAATACGCGTTGGGGGCGGTTTTGTCGCAGGACGGAAAACAGGGGGAACAACCGGTGGCGTATGCCAGCAGACGCCTCACGGAGACGGAAGCGCGTTATAGCGCGTTAGAACGCGAACTGTTGGGTATTGTGTGGGCGGTCGAGCCCTTTAGTATGTGTTCGGTATGTGTTAGTATGTGTCCGCCGTATGTGTTCGGGCGGAGATTTAAGGTCCAAACGGATCATCGACCCTTATTGTGGGTAGGAAATCTCAAGGAATCATCGGCGAGAGTTACCCGCTGGAAAGAGTTTTTGAGCCAATATAACATGGAGGTGGCTTATAAACCAGGAAGAGAGAATATTGTGGCAGATTGGCTATCTCGAGCGCTGCAGGTCAACGCGATAGAGACAGAAAGAGGGGAACATTCCGGAGAGATACAGAGATTCTTAAGGGAATGGACGCCCGAGGGTGAAGGAGAACCAGAATCAGGGGAAGCAGAAGAAGAAAGGATGTCGACGGGGGACGAAAGTGTTACAGAAGACAGGCCAACGGATATGGAGGAGATGGAGGAAATCGTCAATGACAAGAAACGTCAGATTATCTGGAAAACCCGGACGTCGGGATGGATTACTCGAGATATGGCAAGTATAATATCAACACGATATGGTCACACCCAGGAGTAAGAGAGGAGCAGATTTGCAGGGCCCTGAAAGACGCGTCCAGATCAGGAACCACCCATTACTTGTATGTAGGTAACGTATCGGTCTGGGAGAAGATAAAGCGCTTATGGCAGACCGAGAAAATCGGAATCGATAGGACGTTCGTCAGATGCAAACTCATGGTGGAAACGATAAGAGACCCGGAACGGCAGGAGGAGGTTACTCTGGCGTGTCACCAGGGGAAGACGAATCACCGAGGAGTAAGTCTTTTCTCAACAAGCGTATGTGTCATTACGTTCCCTTTTTTCCCTTTTTTTTATTCTAAGTTAACGGGACGAACATAAGTTATATATATATATATATATATATATATATATATATATATATATATATATATATATATATCTTTTCCTTAGACATTAGCCTGTAATCATACGCTGTTTTGTTTTTTTTTCAGCAAAAACATACAATTACATTTTTAAAAGAGCTAAGTTTATTCGGTTTTATTTTATGATTTTTAAAAAGTATCTGTTCCGGAACCTTTTTCTTTTGAATATAATGCGCGATTTACCTACTCTTTGTTTTGTTTTTTTATTCCCAATACGTTTCTCTGAAATCGTAGTGAAAATATAAAAATATAATAATAATAGTGGTAGAAACTGATATTCACTGTAAAAATGTTTACATTATGAGCCGATTATTTTGCCAATTTTTTGTTTCCTAATTATGATAAAAGTCAAAATGTTTAACTCTACGATCCTAGATAAAATTATTTAAAACAAATTTTTAAAAAAAGTAAGCCGATATGATTTATAGTTTTGGAAAAATTAGAACTGAAAAGGAAAATAATTTTATTTTTCAGAAGGAAGGGGGACCTTAGTTATGCAGCCGGTTCTTTTCTAATCTGTGATAAATACAATTAATTAATAATAATAATAAAAGGCTTAGCGAACCCGGAGGTTCGATGCCGATACCACTAATCGCTGTCTACAAATCTCGGTCCACCGACTACCTTTCAAACCCAAATTCCTTAGATCACTCTTAATACTATCCTCCCACCTACGTTTCAGTCTACCCCTCGGACGTTTACCAGTCAGCTCAGCGTTTATTAACTTTTTAGGAATTCGTTCGTTACTGAGCCCAACAACTTTGCAAGCCCATTTCAACCGTCGCGATGATATCACTTCGATTATATTAACAGGGTGCATGCTCCGCAATTCCGCGTTGTGTAATCTCCTAAACTCTCCAGTTGACTCATCCTTTTTCGGACCAAATATTTTACGCAGTACCTTATTCTCGAATACCTTAAGGCGTTGTTCGTCCTTCAAGGTTAGCGGCCACGTTTCACACCCATACAGAACTGTAGGCAAGATAATAGTTTTGTATATTCTAAGTTTTAAGTTTCTGGACAAAATGCGCGACCTAAGTAATGTTGACACCGAAAAATAACAAGCATTTCCCGCCTTTAACCGCGCCTTTATTTCCTCTTGAATTTCGTTTTTTCTAGTAATCACAGACCCCAAATACTTAAATTTCTCAACGTGTTCAAACCTATTTTCTCCTATATCTATATCCTCAAAATCTCCTCTGTTTCTATTGCTAACCATATATTTCGTCTTATCCGTATTTATTTTGAGGCCAACCTCTTTCCCAGCTGTCATCAACGTTGCTGTATTCAGTTTTATAGTTTCCGCGTCCTCACTTAATAATACCAAATCATCCGCAAACCCCATTACGGATATTCTACCACCCAGATCTAAACCCCTTTCGGTAAGCATTACCTTTCTAATGACATACTCTAATGCTAAATTAAATAGGACAGGTGAAAGGGAATCGCCTTGTTTTAACCCCGAGCGAACTTCAAATTTCTCCGAAAAATAATTACCTATTCTAACTTTATTGAATGTTTCGGTCATGCACATCCCTACTAGATTTACTAACTTCTTCGGTATTCCCTGCTCAATCAAAATGTTATACAGTCTCCGGCGATCAATGGAATCATAAGCCTTTTTGAAATCCACAAAAAGCTGATGAACTACACCGTTGAATTCTAATTTTTTTTCTAATATTTGCCGTAAGGAAAATATTTGATCGATAGTTGATCGGTTCCGTCTAAAACCACATTGGTAGTCTCCGATAATTTCCTCGGCATATTCCGTGATTCGACTAGTTAGGATCAACGAGAATATTTTATAACATATCGGGAGGAGTGATATTCCGCGATAGTTATTACACTCCGTCCTCGGACCTTTTTTGTGAATCGGAGTAAATATAGATTCTTTCCATTCTTCGGGCATTTTTTCATTTTCCCAGATCTTTTTAACCAAAAAATGTATTTTAGAAACTCCAGCTTCACCGCACGCTTTTATTATTTCACTGGAAATGTTGTCGATTCCCGCTGCTTTATGAGATTTTAATTTTCCGATGGCTATTTCGACTTCCTCCTTACTCGGTTCTTCAATTAACGGTTCAGCACTCTGATATTCAGAAGGAGGAGATTGATTATTATTTCCCGAATTCAAAATACTTTCAAAGTGTTTTTTAAATTTATTCACAATGTCCCCCGGATCGGCCAAGATATTGTTATTTTCATCTCTAATTCCATTCATTGCTGGTTCAAACTGTTTACGCTTATACGCTAGCTTATACCCTTGTACATGTCTCTTACGTTGTTTTCAATTCTATTAGTTTCTATCTCTATTATTTTGTTTTTAAGATATTCTCGTTTTTTATTTTTGTGGAATTTGGACGTTTCATTCATCAAGGTCCGGAAATTAGCAACATTGTTATCGCTTGGATTATTCAAAGCTTTTAGTTTCGCGGCTCTTCTTTTTTCGCACAAGTTTAGACAATCATTATTGAACCACGGTTTATTCTTTGTCCCTTTTTCCAAGACACAGATTACTTACATCTTTAATATTATCCCTAATTCCGATCCATAGCTTGTCTACATCTTCGCGATCCTCATCTAAAGATTCCAAGGCTTCAAACCTATTCTTGATATCTACCGCGAATTGATTTCTAATTGAAGGGTTTTTCAATTTATCTAGATCAAAATTTTCGGAACAAATACGGCTTTCTTTCCTTTTTTTTATATTAAGTTTTTGTCGAAGTTTCGCGATTACTAATTCATGATCTGACCCACATTCTGCCCCACGATAAGACCTCACGTTAATTATACTATTTTGCCATCTTTATTGTATCAAAACATGATCAATTTGATTGCGTGTTTGTGAATCCGGCGATGTCCACGTATACTTATGAATATCCCTATGTTTAAACGTAGCACTTTTGATTGTTAGGTTTTTCGAGATAGCAAAGTTTATTAGACGGATCCCATTATCATTGCTATGTTCGTGCAAACTTTCTTTACCGATCGTCGGATACTATACTTCTTCCCTTCCCACCTTTGCGTTTGCGTCCCCTAATATTATTTTCATGCAGTTTCGAGGTAGTTTATCATATACCCACTCTAGTTTATCATAAAATTCGCATTTAACTTCATCATCACTGTCTTCGGTAGGGGAATGTATGTTTATCAGCGCGATTTTAAACCACCGTCCCTGAAATATGGCCACAGATATCCTATCACTAAAAAATTTTACGTCCCTCAATGCGGAGAGCAATCTATTCCTTATTAGAAATCCAGTACCTAAACAATAATTACCGCTCCCACCGTACCAAACAGAATAGTTCCCTTCTGTTAACGAACCCTCCCCCTGGCCACCGAACCTCTTGCAGTGCCACGATATCTACATTGTATCTATTAACCTCGTTTGCCACCGATTTTAACCCACCCGCTGTATTCAAACTTCTTACGTTCCACGTCCCTATACCTAAATCTCTAATTTTCAACTTGCGCCATGAATCCCCTGAAGCAGTCCCCACCCGGAGACCCGCACGGGGGACTAGTTTACTTCCGGATAATGAGCGTTTTACCTCAGAGAGATCCATTAATTAATAAATTAATTAATTAATTTTATTAATTAATTAATAAACCACTTCTAAAACTAACACATCCATTCACTTCTTTGAAACATTTCTCAAAAATTTTCAGAAATAATAAATTCGCATTGGCTAAGCTAATGAGCCACATTATTTATCATATCGCTACAGTGATTTAAAAAACCTAACCAGCAAAGTTTAAAAAAATAATTTGAATCACTTCTGGTCGTCAGAAGGAGGTCTTAGTATTTTAAGGAAATAATCTAGTTTAATGAAAGTAATAAAAATATCTGATGATGTGGACTCCCTTGACTTCCTTATACGCCCATTAAACTATAAATAAGTGGCTCAAAAAGTGTTCCTGAATTTGGTTACTGTTTTCCGAAGATTGCAGTATCTCAAAAACGACACTCGACGTCGCGACATACATCTCTCAGAATGTCTCATTCCGTTATTATATTACGTTTTCTTTCAGTTGGTAACAAGTTCCTAAGAGATTTCTTCTTATTCCGTGACAACATTGGAACTGTCAGTGTCACCTAGATAAAGCATTGGAAACCGATAGTTTCGACATTTTAAGCGGAAGAACTCACTTAACTTCTATATTATTCTGCAGACTTGTTCATCTCACAAATGGAGAGGAAAACAAGTATTTTACACTCAATTTTAACACTTAAAACAATTAATAAAAATGTTTAATTAGAGTGAAAAACAAAATCGCGTTCGTAACCTTTATTAACGAACCATGTGATCTCTCTATTTAATTTTAATATAATTTTTGATTTAAGTTTATTATGAACTTCAAGTAAAGTACCCTTTTTGGCTCACCAATGCTAACCAAAATCTACTAAATACTTTGATATTGATATAAAAGTCCTATTTACCAAATTGCAGATGTTTTACATTATGTTTTAATATAATTTTTTATGAAAAAATGACTAAAAACGTCATGGCTGAAACTACGAGCAAGAGGCAGAGCAGAGCAGCGCAGTTAGGCCACATGCGACGCAGTCCCCTCTCAATTCTCGCTAACCCCTTCCATAAAATGAGATACAAAAACTGTACAGCACTGCTCTGCGCTTCAATGTGCGCCGTCCGATGGTAAGACCGAGAATTATGTGGTGAGATTTTTTCATATCTGACATTGTACATTTTATTTTTGACGGGATTCAGCAAAGACAGTTAAATACGCAAAGATTGGTGCTATTGCCGATTACCTTGTTATTGTCATCACGCTCTATTATATTGTTATTATATATAGATTCCTGTCGCGAGGATTTTTCTGTGTATCGATGTTGGACGTAACCATACTATGAGAACGTGAACTCCAGCTGGCTACAAGGAAGCTGCCAATTGGCCCAGCCTTCCGCCTCTTATTCGCCCCCTCTGTTAGCACTACTATTTAATTCTCGTTTTATTTTCAGTTTGTTTCAAGTATAAAACCGTTATTAACCGCAAAACGATTCGAAGATATATTCTTCGTTGTTCGGAAGAATCTCATGATTTTTTCGTTTTTGTTTCACTTAAATTTTATCTATTCCAGGGCATAAGGGAATTTAGTTATTATTCCAGAGATACCGGCTCTACATAAAACTCCCACATATCTTCAAATGCTGACCCTGGGGGATTCCCATTCCTGATGAAAAATGCCATTCTAATAAGCCGCTATTTGAATTTAAATATTTCATATTCCATTTTATAATTATATTTTATTAATATTTTTTTTTCAAATCATGATGGATCAAATATATAATAGTCAAACTTTTTTATTATACATCTTTCATGAATCATAAAAGATAAAATAAATGTTTATTGTAAAAATGTTTTATTATTTTTTCCGAACAATTGAAGGAATATGTTGTAACTTTCAACGCTTTATTCGTACCTGTTTACGTACCAAGGAGCTTCTGTTATTAGTCTAAACATTTTGGGGAAAAATTATTTTTTAAAAATGTTTGTTTACATGGTCTTTGGGACCTAAAAATATTGAATTATTTGAAGAAATGGCGTTAAATATTTTTATTCAATAATTTTAGAGTAATTGTGGTTGTTTACTGGACTAAAAATTCTTTTGAATTCTCATTGGAGTTACCAATAGGCTACCAACCTTTTAGCCAATATATGAAGGTAGAAAAAATTTATTCCATAGGTACCTCATGAAATGAATTATTAGTTATTGCTCCCATTAATGGTTTATTTTCCTATCCTCTACCAACCGCATACAACTATAAAAAAATATAGATGTATAAAATATCTTCAGCCAGCTAGAAATAATTGAATATGAAATGAGATGTATAAATTATTGATCTATTCTTAATAAGTGAGCATAGTGAGAATATTGAATATATTACCATTATTCAAGTCTGCAATTGTATTTCTTTTTCGTTTTAGTGTTTTTTTTCTTTTTTCATTAGTATTTTCTGAAGTTTATCTCTTACAAATTCCTGAGACTCTTTTACATTTCCACAGCGATCTCCACCATAGAGGCATTTATAAAATAGTCACTAACGTGAAAAAAACATTATTGTATGTACAGATCTCGGATTCATATTAATGGAATTATTATAATATAGATGTTGTCGAGCGTTCTGTAATGTTTGAATTGTTGATTTCGAAAAGAGATCATCTCGGTATTTATTCAAAATGAGCTTTTTCGTTTGTTTTTGTTTTTTCTTGTTCTTGTACTAATATATTTTATGAGCGAGAACGACTGATATCTGGTGGTTAAATACACAAAGAAAATTAAAAAAAAAAAATCACATAAGTTCAATGGCTCAACAGAAATTAAGTTTTTTGTGTCTCCTGTAAACATTTTAAGTTTCGAAGTTGTGCCTTTCTCGAAATTTACAATTCGTTTTTGTTATGAATATTTTTAGTTTTTGATGTAAACTTCTTAGCTAGGGAGTTATAAAACCTAAATCAGAAGATTACATCAATTCTTATATAATAGGTTAATAAAATTATTAATTATTAATAAATGCTAAATAAATGGCTTGCCAATTAAACTCCTTACATTATTAACTTAATGATTATTAATTGCTAAGCCTATATAAAAATCACATGCATTTAATGTTAATAACTGACATTTATCATTAAACTCATTCACTTGAAAATATATTATTTTCTTTTGTTGCTGCTGAAAGACTAAAATAAAAATTATTTTTAAATGAAAACGAAATAAAAAGGTAAAATAGACATCATAAGTGCTATGAAAAAATTAGTTGAGGTTTGGGAGTAAACTACTGGACAGTTTGCTTCATTCAATGTCGATTTGGGGAGAAGCATTGGACGAATTTTCCTTAGTGTTATTACGAATTACTCAATTCTTGGTGGAATTTGTGTTGTGACATCAAATGATCGGTATTATTTCATATCATAATTTATATACAAGAACAGCCTGTTTTTCGTTTGTAGCCGCTAACCGCGAAAACTACTGAGCCAATCTTTATTAAATGTTATCTACATCTTCTTCATGGTACCCAAGAGGTTTAGCAATAATAAAATCTACCGACTTTTCAAAACAAAAATGATAATAAAACGTTACACAAATGTTTTGCAAAAAGAAATAATTTATAAAAGAGGTATTTCAGTAAAATATTCTCAAAGGTTTTATTTTACTACGGGGTGTTTCCTCTTCTAGCTACTAGAAGGGGCATAAATTTTCTAGGCCTTGATAATATAAAAAGGATATCGTTTCCCATTTTTCTCATTGGGCAATTTAGTTTGGGCTATAAATATAGGGTTATAAAGTTTTTTTTTTTTTTTTTTTTTACTGTATTTGGAATGAGTGGAACGAAATAGCCTCCCGAGGATAACCAACAAATTTTCGATTGGTTTCATGGCAGTAGATCATGGGGTCTTGTCTAGAACTATTATCCTCAAAATTTATGTTTAGGAGGTTTATACTTTTATTTCAGAAAACTTATTTCAGATTTCAAATTTATGTGTAATAATATATAATATTCATTAATATAAAATTACCAATATTATACATAAATATTTATAATTAAATTTATTTCAAATTTCAACCAGTAGAGAATCCAGGATTTAATTTTTTGGGCTAACACCGGGGATCTGGGCAATAGATACCTCATAGCAACAGAGAGGTCCTTCCCCAAGAAATTTTTAAAGTTATCAAAACTGCAGTTAACTTGAATCATTAGAAATTCAGTTATGATTTTTTTTAAATTACTGTAATTAAAGGAACGATAATGTTCTTAGAGAAAGCATTTATATTTTTTTCTTGGCATATACTTTTACGTTTAGTAGCTGAAGTATGTTAGGCTTTAACCTGTAATTGAGAGAGACGCCACTCCCTCGCAAATAACAAGTATATTTCGTTATTCTTTGTATTATTAAATATCGATATAATTTTAAGCAAGATTTAAAAAATTGAGCAATGTAACCTTTATATATAACACCTTAATTATAACAATGTGTTTGCCTTTACCGTCGGCATGTGAGAATAGCTCATAAGGGTATTTGATGCATAATTGTCGCAGATAGTGAACTTTAATGTTACAACACGAGAAATAAAATATAATAGTAGTCCTACGTTAAAAATTCTATTTGTGTTATGCGGTATGATTTAAAAAGAGAACATATTGTAATTGTTTAATTATTTGTCACAAAAATGGGCCAATGTAAAAAAGAAAATGATTTTTTTCTTTTGGGGGAGGGATTCTTCAGCACCAAAGCCAGCACCTTGAGTCCTTCAGCTTTGAAAGAAATTTAGAGATTAATAAATCGAATTATTTTTTAGTTGCTAATTAGAAGTACTGACTCGGAGAAAATTTCATTATTGAATAATCTTGATTTTCCTAAATTGGTAGATCAAGGGAAGATTTTCGGGCCTTTCATTATAACCAAAAACAGTTAATCGAGTTGTAAAAAAAAAATATTGTAAAAATGTGTTGAGGTAATTTTTTGGTCGAAAGATTTATCTGATATGTTCCAGGAATTTCAGACTTTTGAGTTTTATATCTTGTTTACGTACACGTGCTTTGCTGAACTTAAGAGTTTTGTTTCTTAAGTCCATACTGGATTATATTACATCTTTCCCCCTTTTTTGTTTAATTTTTGAATATTTGGTAGCAAAAATTACAAAAGTAAAATCAATATCTCCGTGTACCGTAGGTCGTTCTCAACGTTGAACAGATTTTGAAAAATGTTCCATGCTAACAATATCTTAGAATTAAGGGAAGATGTTAAGACAAGAAAAATAATCATAACTTGCTGTATTTCATGTAAATTTGTTTACTCTTGATAAGTCAACTAATTAATATACAGTTCACAGTCATAAAAAAAATGCAAAATTGTTTTAGGATTGGATAAAGTGGATTGTGAGTACATATACTTTTAAGAGTTTTTCTGGAAACTTTTTGCGTTCTTGCCAACTCTGTTCGCAAAAACAGGTCCAAGGAATACTCATTGGTGTAACTTCTGTGAAATATGGAACTTTTTTTTGGACCTATTACTCACCGTGTCTGCTGCTTCTACCTTAGTAAAAGGTAATAAATAACTAGATACTTATCTCAAAAAAATTCTATTACAGTATTTGAAAAAAAAAAAATCGTTCTTGGTGAAAATCAGCTACATATTTATTTTCAATAACGACCATATTTATTTACTTGATGTCAGATATATGCATCCTTATTCACCAAATTAGGAATGGAACTTCTATTTCTTGAGCTATGGTTGAGCTTTAAACCCTAATTCAGTGATAATCCTCCCTCTGGAGCAGCCAGTTCCCGGAATACCTTTGAATATTAAAGGTCGAGATGAGAAATATAAGAGGAGAAAGCCTGCTCCTTCAAAACTTCTGTAATTGGTTTTCTATTAGGCCGTGGTCAGCGGGGCTGGGAGTTTGACGCCGAACGAAAATGAACAGCACAAATGAACTTGCTTGAACAGCTCACAGAACTTCTCTGATTGGGGCTGGCTCCTTATTCCACGGGGGCTCTCGCGAATCTGTGGTCTGCTTAAGAGAAGGAACCATTTCCCTGTGACTTTTCCAGGTCTGGAAACCAGTGTTGTGTAAAATAATAATTACGATTGCTCCAGAGAAAGAAGGTGAACGATGCTAATCAGTCCAGTATGTGCGAAATGGAAAAGTTTATATCTTTTTGTTTTCTGTTCGGGATTCAAAAGGATCGGATATTTCAGCACAGAACTTTGACTAAATAAAAACATATCAACAATACATAAAAAAAGCCATACATAAAAATTATCAACAATTGCAATGACTCCCAGGACAGTTGACTTCAAAGAAATACTGTTCAAAATTAAAATAAATACAAAAAAAAAAGAAAGGAAACTTATTTTTCTGTGTAAACTAAGTCGTAATCGGATCCGACACCGATATTTATCAGTCCGTTTAAAAAACGGCATTAGGTTTACAGTCTCTGAATTAAAATTACGTGTGGCGTCAAAAAAAAAATCATACAACAATAAATCTAATATAACAATAAATTTCGATTAATCTAAATCTAGATGAATGAGAAACATAACTTATAAATTCAATAATAGTTTTTTAACGAAAATAATAATATAATAAATATATACATAAATACCTATATATACATATATATATATATATATATATATATATATATATATATATATATATATAATAGGTATGTGAAATCTACTCCAAACGTTCAATTTTAGGCCATTAAAATAAAATTTAACCAACAAAATGAAAAGCAAATCGTGCAATTCTGTGGACAATTAAATTTTAATATATTAATTCAAAAGTTTACCCTAACTATAAACCTAAAATTAAACTGGATTTAGTACGTTTTAATTAGCACAAGCTAAACAGTGTGGAAATCTTTAATAATATACAAAATGACAGAACATGGTTATAACCTTTATAGATAACCTTTTGCATCTCGACGCCTCATTTCATAAATCTTGTATCGGATTGATAATCGATTTTAAAGGTGTTATGCACAAGCGAATAAAATGTGCCATAGCATTAATTTATTATACCGTTCTTTGTTTATTACGCCGTGTTATGATCGGAAATTATTTTCTTTAATTTTGATTAAAAAAATATAATAGTTATTTAGTGTACAGTCATATACTTTGGAATTATGTTATTTCTTTTTTAATTTAATATGCAATATAGACATAAAAATATTAAAGCATATGATATTTATAATCATTAGAAAAGCTCAATAAAGGGAACAAAACGCCTCTTCCTTTTTCTTGATCTTCCAAAGTTCATTTTATTGTCCCTTAATTTTTATTAAAATATTTTAGTTCATATTTTGGCAAAACTGAATGTACGATGAAATTGAAAATTTAATTATTAATGGCGAATAAGATTTGAGAACAAAGTGAATAAGATTTGAGTGGAATAAATTACCGCTGCTTGTTAGTTCGGTCTATTGCAAAAATAACGTTTGAAAAAAAAAAAAAAGTGTCGGAAATGAAACTCCAAATGATGGCTTTATAATCCAGAATATTTAGCAGGTGGTAGGTTAGATGTCGTAAGGGATCAGATGGAAACTACTCAATTACCGCAAAGTGCGAATTCACTTTTTCGTGATTCAAAAGGAAGTACCCCAAGCTAAGTATCGGGAGATTTACGAGCTACTTTGATCACTCAATAAAATAATGGCCGGTGGAGTAGGGACGAGATCATCAGGAAGATCATCATTCTCTGATAAGAGCTTCTACTCTCTTAAAAGAGTGGAAAAATAAATCGCTCAGTTCAAATGGGTTCAACATAGCAGTTGAACCCATTTGTTTCGCACATTTTGTGGGATGGTTCTATTTTATTTTTTCCTATTTAGGGCTTATTCATTATTATTTTGATTTATTTAACGAATTTAATTGTCACTATGATTTCAAAAATTAATACTAGTGATGCTTAGGAAGATAAAACAGTTTAAAAAAAAAAAAAATTAAAATATCTGAGTTTATTTAAACTTCATTATATGTGGCAATTATTGCTATGAAAATATGCAGTACGCACTATTGTTACAATTGTTGGGGTGATTAAAAAAAAATTACCGTTTCATGGGTTAAAATGAAGTTTATTTTTTTCTTGCATCTCTGTTAACTCTAATGTTGTTGTTATTGTTACTATTTGTTAATCCTTTTACTATACTGAATTATTTAGTAAATATAATGTCTCTCTCTGTGAGACTCAGTATTTTTTTTTGACATTCTTTCAATCAAAGTGACGTTGAGGTATGCAATTCAAGTAATTCTGCGACATTACTGTAAAAGAAAATTTTCAGCCGCCGGAACCGCGCGTTTAATATGGGAAGTTGAAGAGGAATCTAATCTTCATGAGCGAAAGATGAGGAGGTGGTTCGCCAAATTTGAAAGTGGCGATACAACCTTGGAAAGGCAGTCGGACTAAGGGCAACCATCTGTTTTGGACAGCGAGGCTCTACGACATGGTATTGAAGATGACCCCACAAAAAGTACTCGGCAGCTATCCTTCGAACTAAATGGCAACTGTGAATCTTCACTTACACCAATTAGGCAAAGAAAAGAGAGGATGTAGACATGTTCCATATGAGCTCACCTTGCAGCAAGCCGAACGTCGTCTGGAAATATGCCGCCAAAAACTTACTGAAATGGATGCCATCGAACTTCTACCGCACCCACTCTATAGCTCTAATATTGCGCCTTCGGACTTTTATCTTTTCCGAGCAACGGCTCACTTTGTTTAGGGGAAAACATTTCAAACGTTGGAGGAGGTAAAAATTCGAGTAGAAGACTTTTTCCAGTTGAAACTGGAAGAATGGTACCGGCAGGGAATCGAACAGCTGCCTTCTAGATGGCAATTAACTATAGAACCTTAATGGACTGTTTCGAAAGTTTTAAGAAATTTTATGTAAGAAAAAAATAAACTTATTTTAAACCTTGAAACGGTAATTTTTTTTTTACTCATCCTAATATTTTTTGAGCTCAAGACAATTTTTAATATTATCTTCTTTTTTTTTTTTTTTTACAGGTAAGTGTACTGATGCTTTCAACTGAATATTTAGACATTTATTAGGCGTATTCCGTAAGAAAATGGATGAAATGAGGATGAAAAATGAATCTTTTAAGTAAGTTAAGTTATAGTTATGTTATGTTAAAATATTTCCATTTTTTTAAATTAAAGTTTATTCATTTAGTAACATTTAGTAAACATTTAGTAAATAAATCATTTTTATTTTTTATTTGACTCTTCCTCAATTTTTTGTTATTTTATTCCTTTTAATAGATGGTCCATTTCTGAATGATTCTTTTTTTATAGTTAATAGTACCAAAGATAAATAATTTTCAAAAATAAACAATCACATATAAAATTGTTCTTAGAAAAAAATAACAATTGTTAAATTGATGCTTTTTAAATTCAGATTATTTTTTGATCTTGCTATCGGCTTGATCTGCCCTTATTGGTTTAGATATAATTTATTTCTTAGTTTCTATTTAAAAAATATACCTACACGTTGTTTTCTGATTAATCTATGCGATCCGTTATTTAGAATTAGTTAATTAATTTTAGTTTATTCCAGTGTTTTTTTTAAATTTCTAAATACCTAATTAATTGTTTTTTAATATATTACATATTATAACAAAAATAATTTTTAGATTTTCATCGTGTCTTGGTGATTCGACACCAACTCAATTTTACATTAAGAAGCAATACTTTTATAACTTACGTAATTATTGGATATTTTATAAATATTTATTGCATTAAATATAATTTTATTTTTCCATGGGCGTCAAGAGCAAACTCTCGACTAATGCCTAGTAACTAGATACTCTAGTTTTGCAATTTAATTGGAAGTTCCTAAAAATCTGTGTCGACGGTCGATTTTGTTTACTCTTCTTGGCTTTTATCTCGATTGCATGATTTCAATACATCTGTTACACGGTACGTTTCACCGTTTGACTACTGAATATTTGTAAATCGTTGGGGAGTTAACTCTTCCGAATTATTTAGGCCTGAGTGGGTAGGATCCCGTATCCGTTCATTCAATGTTTATTCAAGATCCGAACTCTCGAATTGGGGCAACAGTCACTATTCTAATCTCCTGAGTGGACTTAATAGAAGCTATTCAATGAATCAATTTGATATAGAAAATAACTTTTGTTTTAGAAAAGCCAATCAAAAGAAAGTATCATATATTTTTTTTTTATATTAAGATTACAAATCATGTAAGTATTAATGGCTCATTTTCGCTGAAAAAAATAATTACAAACAATTATTTTAAAATAATGATCTTATAAGAATAAGGGTAATGCATAATTTTATGTATTTTTAAAGGACGATATTGTAAAATTGAAATTACAACAAAGGGGAGTATAAATTGTATACACAAAAACTAACTCAAGAAAAATTGTACGCCTGATGGATATGATATGAATATATGAATATATGATATGAATGATATTATCAAAAATGATAAAAAATAAATCAATTGATGGAAGTTCTTAATCCTAGTTCATAACTGATTAATGAAATTCCTGAAGACTTGCCTATAAATTATAATTTGAAGATAAAAATTGTAATGTAAAATTTTGATAATTGAAGAGCTTAGAGGAAGAACATGTTATGTGACATTTCGGGAAAATTTGTGGTTTTAGTTAGGAAGAATATTTCAATGCGCAATATTTAATTTTTTAAACCTTAAATTATGGTAGGTTTCATAAGCTTAAAATTGAGCGATCTAATCTAAAATAGAAAAAAAACATCGTTAAATTCAATTTTTCTAAGATCCAAATTTTTGCAACATTACATGTTCTTATAGAGCTCTAATATTGAAAAATATTAATTTTTTCACTTATAGTTGTTTCGGTTTCACTTTATTTACTGATATCGTCGTTTAATGTTTATTTGTTGTATATTTGAAATTATTATTTAGAATTCTTGAAACTGGTATTTGTTTGAGAAATGTGTTAAAAAAAAAACAAAAAAAAAATTATAATCCGTTCAAAACGCACAAACAATTTCCGAAAATAAAATAATTAGGTTCATGATATAACTAATATCATTTGCTGATTTAGATATATTTTAGAATATATTTTTAAGTTTATTTTTATATAAACATTGATAAATATTAGTTAATTAATTGACTACATCGATTATATTTCTATAAAAACTAGGAAAATAATATTTACTATACTATACTATTATAATAATTTTCTTTGTCGAATTATTGGGAAGAAAGATGAGTTACTAATAAGTGCCGAGTTTATGGTGATATAATGTATATATGATTTATATTGAGGACCAAATCTGTAATATAAACGACGGCAATTTCTTTATGTATAATTTTGTTTGTGACATAATGGAATGCAAAGAAAACATTGAGGATTTCTCAAAGGATTTTGGATTATAAGAAGTGAATAAGATAGAAATCCAATAGAGCTTCGAAACTCGATAGTCATAGTATAGCAGACAAAATTATTATACAAATTAAAAGTTTAAAGTGTAATGCAAATTATATAACAGTCTGTTTGTAAGAACGAGTAGATCCTAGACATTTCATTCTTAAAGCATATAATTGATGGCGAAAATGTCGAAATATTTTAAAGAAAAACCTCTTTATTCCTGAATACTAGTTATTTATTTTTTAACATTCCGCATCTATCTAAGTGGCTCATTATTAATAATTAAAACATGAATTACATACAATGCAATGTGATGATTAGTTATACACAATTATGAAACGCAATAATTAAATTAGATTTGCAATTTTTATAGTTTTTTTTTTTTTTTTTAAATCTAGTTATATTCTGCTTTTGTTCAAGTGCTTCGGTCATAGTGGAAGATATACTGTGTTTTTTTTTTTGACATAGTATAGTTTGCATATTGCATATCGGTGTCAGAAACGTGTTACAAGATTCAAAAATTGATGGTTCCAGGCCTCTTGTTTGGTTCTCGTGGCGGCGATGACGTAAAAGTAGCCGTCAGGGGTTGGCAAAAAGGACCATAGGCCCACTTGTCGGACTTATTAAAAAGTTCCGGTAAATGGCGTAGAATTTGCCTGTCAAGACTGTAATTCATGATTATTTAAGTTGTGTCATAATAAGTAGATTTTTTCCTATATTTCAAGAATTTTAATTTCTTACTCAATAATTTCATATTAAACTCAAAATGGATTTTGAATTATTGAAGTTAAATTAAACCATATCCCTTTTAATAAAACCAACACATACTTGTGAGAAAGTTATAATTTTGCTTACGGTATAGTTTATTTTTTCCTATCACCATTCAACGTTTATTCATGACCATATTTATCAGACAAACTCACATATTCAAATCATTCGAATATTGCTAAAAATTAAGTCTTGAATCATTTTCCAAATGGCCATAACAGTCTCACCGTGAGTTCGCATTATTAGCCTATTAAAAGGTTACCATTCTCAAAATTCGTAAAATAAAATACGTCTAGATATTTACGAAATGTTATATAATCGTTATCAGTTGACATACGGCCAGCAGTAAGAAACCGCACACCCGATCTTATTTGGAATACGGGCTGTTTCCATCCTGTTTCAGCGATCATTATTATCTGGAAGGCAGATGCTGGAGAGGTCTTACTGTCTGCGACACCTGATTTGCATTTCTAATACTTTCAGTGAACAGGCCCTCAGTTCGAGTAACGGGTCATGGGTCCCTGCCTCTGGAGGATAGGAAAGGGGATTAGGTACACTATCCTGAAATATGGCCATGTATACGAAATGAACCATACCAAACACTTGATACTCTCATTGTGAGGTCAGCAGGAGAGGTCCTGGCCTCTTTCCTTGAATTAAAGTCCTTGTCAGTACCAAATTGAACCTTCTGGTAGAATTAGCCCATTCCCAGCAAGGCTCCGTACAATAACCGCAACTAACCAATTATCCAAGTTTGTTTCATTGTTCCGTGGAAATCTAACTGACATTGCGGACTTATGTAGCTGTTCCTTATTGCCTGATAGGGTCAAATATTAACAAACCACTACAGCTTCGTGTTTTAATAAATTGAACTTGTTTTAATAATTCAATATTTATATTTCAACTATAATCACTATATAATTATAATGCTCAATCACTTCTTTTAAGGCTTATGCTACTACAATGTATACTTGATATAAAATAAATAAATACATATGTCCTGATGATGGAGAAATTCAATGCAACGTCGAAAAATGATTCAAATAAACTGAAGATTCGGGAAAGAAACTTTACTTCATACAAAATACCCTAAACCAAATTTCATAGTTTTTAATACGCTTTGCTTATAAATGTTATGCTTATGTTTTTAATTTTGTAAGTACGTTACTTTAAAAATGAACTATGTCCTCAGCAACGTCTTATATATTTCAATATTTTTATTTTTTAGACTTATAGTATTGTTCATTTTAGTCTAATAACTTATTTATTTTCATTATCTTTAAGATTCCTTATTTGAAATAAGAAATTCCTTATACCAATATGGAAAATATCCAAAATGTAATGAAGATTCCTTCATTACAATACTATGAGTCTAAAAAATAGTGAAATATATAAGACGTTGCTGAGAACATAATTCATTTTTAAAGTAACGTACTTACAAAATTAAAAACATAAGCATAACATTTATAAGCAAAGCGTGTTAAAAACAATGAAATTTGGTATAGGGTATTTTTTATGAAGTAAAATTTCTTTCCCGAATCTTCAGTTTATTTGAAGATTTTTCACATCATTTTTCGACGTTGCATTGAATTTCTCCTTCATTACATTTTGGATATTTTATAATTCTTACAACACTAGACAAACTTATATAATGTATTTGTTAGCAATTTTAAGGGTTTATTGTTTTCACCCTTCAGTTGCACGTATTTATGAAGCAATGCAGAGACCTGAGGATTGGTCGCTTGTTCCGAAACGTTTTCAGTGTTGTTTAATAATCTACACTAAATATGAAATTCTCTTACTTAGACTTCACACATCTTCTAAGAATATGTCTACATCTTCCTTCTTGGACACTACGAATTAAAAATAGATAGTTATTGATATATCAGGCACAAGTCGAAAATAATAAACCAAAAAATAAAGTTGATCGCTTTTACATCCAGACTGACGATATTATAAATATCTTAAAAAATCACAACAGAATTAATGAAATGAATAAAATGATCAATAATTTAATGACCCAGATTTAATGAAATATGAGGACTGGAATCTATTCCTTGCAGATAAATGTATTAGAATTACATATCTTGCGCAAGGTGCAATTTTGTTACCATTCATATTGGGAGTTTCAGGTTTCGGTGGTAGTTTGATCTCTCGTGACTCTTGCCAAACCTTAGTAACTATTTTCATCAGTTATTTTCATTATATCCCATTGTTATGATTTGCTTCATCTTTATTATTAGTAAATAAAATAGTATTCGGATTTTTCTGTTGGTTAATATTTAGCGATTTTATACATATCATTCAACCATCATGGATGTAAAAGTTATTTATTTGTTAGTTTAGTATTAGTATTTTTCATTTGCACAGTCATTTATTCATGGTCGGAAATCGGTTTGTGATCATGAATTTTATACAGACTACTAAGAAAGGCAAACACTTGAAACCTAACCATTAGTCATTCTTAAAAAACATCAAATCGGAGTTCCAAGGGTTTTTAAGGCATTTTCTGGAATCTGTTAATTCTGAAAAAAAAAAATCAGTTGTTACTGATTACAATATTGATTAAAAAATTACTTTCATCGTTTCTTTTCATTTGGTTTTGAAATTCTTAGTTATATTATTTTATATGAAATAAGTGTCTAAAGCATCAAAACGCAGTTCCCTCACGGTGTCCAAAGCCGGCTTTGACACGTTTTGTAACTTGTTGCTCAAATAATAACTTAATTGGACAAGTGTCCTATTACTTTTTTAATCTTCATATTATTTAGTTGTGTTTGAATTATTATTCTTATAAATTAAAAATTACTAAAAAGGAGTGTCCAGAGGTTTTGTATAATTCGCTCATATTCTTAAATGCTAGCGATTTTTCAATTATATAATTGCTGCGAGAAATTAAAAAAATCCGTGAGCAGTAGAACTCCATCACTAAAATCGTATTTTCCCACAAAAGGCAGTCCCCTAACATACCGAAATTTACATTTGAAATGACAATTCATCGGAAATGACACATTTTTTTAAAGGTGCGCAAATGTTTTAAAAAATCGGAAAACCCAGTGTGGTGGGGGGACCAAGTCGAGACCCCCAAAGGATACTTCCCCGACACCAACTCAATTCACATACAAATTTTCAGCCCTATAAACTAATATGGTAGAGCTGTAGCGATGCGCAAAACTTAAAAAACGCCAAAATTTCAGGTAAACATACCGAAATTTTGACTGAAATTTACCCATTCTTTAATTGTGTCGTTCTGCCTTGAAGAAAGCCCTACATACCGAATTGCAGCTCATTTGACCCAAAGGGGGCCGCTGGAGGTGCTCAAATGTAGCGGAAATATATATATCACACATCTCCAAATTTTCCATAATCGTGCTCTAGGGGTTATGAAACGGATAGAAATCGCAGTCCCGCCGCTCACCGCCGACCTTCGACCCACTGCAATAGTCTATTTTTTTCGGGGAAAAAACGACTAAAAAGGTTCATCTTTTCCGCTGTTTTCAACATTTGTAACTTGATTTTGTCCCGAAAATTTCAGTTGCCACAGATCCGCCACTTCAAATGAAGGACTGGTAGGTGGCTGGTAGTTTTATTAGTATTTTAACCATGTAAGTTTTTGAGATTTATTTTTAATTGATAGCGTTACAAGTGTTATGTTGGTTGGTTCAAGATATATTTTTGAAAATGGCCGTTCTAGTTGAAAAATGTTCGGACAATTATAAAGTTTTCATTCCTCACTATCATAATAAGGTAACCTGTAATTGGGAATTTCACAAGAGTTGATTTACTAATTGTTTTCGAGTAATTGGCCCATTGTTTCTTGCTTCGTAAACAGTAGTTAACATAAAATGAAATAAACATTTGGTCATTACAAGACGTATTTTTTTTTTCCCAGACACAACAACATTGCATTGCCAGTATAATTTTGTAGTGGGAAAAAGAGGTATGTATAGGACATAATATATTCTATTTAAGACACTTTCTTCAACCTGCTTAGGTACTTGTATTAAGAATATTCACAGACTTTGATTCTGAATGATGTCGCAAATAATGGAATAAGAGCAGGCATGTTACAATATACGACTTTAGGATAGTTAAGTATGATACATACTGGATCGAATAAATGCTTTATTTCTACCGTATTTCTGTCATTCATTACTGAATTAATGAAGAAATTCATTCAAAGTCTTGATTTAATTCCCTAGAAGGCAAGGTAATTCCCTCACTTGAACAATTCCTTTACCTATTTTTAATTAAATTACTATTGATCCTGATGAGCTGCTGGGGTTTGTATTTCACTCTAGATCAAATAAAAATTATTGTAGATTTTTTTTTTGGAATCGTTATTTGAACATACAATTGTGAAATATAAAACTTTGATACGACCTTTTTTTGAGAATGGCCCATTTGTATCAATTGACCACGCAGAAACTTTCGTTAACTTCTGACATAATATCTTGCTTTCTGTGAGAACTTTGGACCGTTTTTAAATAGACATATATTCAGTTATTTGATTGAGATGTTTTTCAAAGCATCATTTGTAAATTTAAGCTCATATCAATTGTTTTGTCTTCTTGCTACCATTTATTGGTATTGTTATTTGTATTTGTCTATTATCTGTAGGACTCATGTTTAAATTTTAAAAATTTATATTTGAATTTCATGAAATAAAAGAAAAAGATATTGCTTGCTTATGCAGATTGTATGGAAGGCAAAATTTTCAACTATAGTAACATCATTAATTTACCTTCCTGTGCAATTTGAATTGATAACGAGATAGTGTTATGGTGGGAAATTGACCCCAATTAGCTTAGCGTGTAAATTTCAAAGTGACATTGTCGCCCTCACTAATTGCTGAGTAACTTCAATGATAATTGGCTTTTCGGCAAATGAATATTCATATACCATATTAGATTATAGTTGCCACAGTTACCTTTTGAATGTTAACCAAATCAGTGCATATTTAACCTTTATTTTCAATAATCAATTAATAATTGACTCACCTACATAGGCTTCTCTCTCAAAATCATATTTTGCTATTGCAACTGCTTGCGGGATCATTGGGCTAGTAAAAAATCATTAATGACATGGTTGCGTGTTCTAAACTATCAGATTTATTTGAAGGAGACCGCCACGATAATGCATTCATGACAAGTCATACTACCGCATCGAAGCTACTTTCATGGACGTAATATAAGTGTGATTTGATAAACATGAAATTGTTTAAACCAAGCTTACAGATATCACAGGAGTAGGTTCTATTTTTGGCTTGTAGATTGCCGTAAATAACTTTAGGTAATGGTCCTAAAAGGTTCATTAGCTGCAGCCTTCCGAGGGTCGGGCTCACTTGCCATCGGCTGGTTTATGAAGGCAGAGCATGCACACTGTCGGTTTTTGTGAAAAAAAAAAACGATTATCGGTTGTTCCGGTTATTTTACCTTAAATTATAACCAATCGATTTTAACCGATACAAATAACCGGTTTTGGGAAAAATCTGCAAAAATTATTTTAGATAAAAATAACTTCCCAACAGATAATTTTTTTTTTTTTTTTTTATGAAGTCGCAAATAACAACTCCTGGAATTGCTACAATTAACTGGTCATTGGTGAGACCTTTAATTGAAGTAAATTACACATCGATCTTCGAGAATTAACTTAAAAAACCTACACGCTAGTAAAAAAATAGCTAAAACTCTATAAATAACAGATTATGGTACAGCCGCCATATCTGTAGCGGTCACCGCACTAGCGCCATTCGTGTTAGCTAATTACTATGAATTCAATTGTAAAATTCGTATATATTGGAATTATAAAAAATATTAATGGTGTAATTACATGTTATTTAAAATAATTGTAATGTATTAGTATATAATAATGTCTAATAAAAGCAGTAATAATTTTAATTATTCAAATGAATACGAATTTCACAATTGAATACAAAGTAGTTAGCACAAATGGCGTTAGAGAGCAGTGACAACTACGGTGACAACTACTGATAAGGCGGCTGCATTGTAAAGTACTATTTATTTTTTTAAGGATGAATTTCGCGGTTTTTATCTGTTTTTCTTAAGCTATATAGGTATAATTAAATTTTCAGCAATTGTTTTACATTTCAAAGTAGAAGCTAAAGTTTTTTTTCTACAAAATTTATTTTCAATCGGTTTTTTTCTCTGATTTTTGGATGTAAAACACTGATTATAACCGATAATGTGAAAACCTCGATAAAAACCGATTATAGGTTATAACCGACCGGTTTTTGACATCCCTACTGCAAACCATTCAATTTTCGCGAAATTTATGTGTACTTTAACTGCATTTAATATAGATATGTATTGCAAAGTGAATTATACAGATTTAATTTGCACATTTTTTTTTCCTTTATTTATTATTTTATGGGTAGCAAAAATCGAAGTAGATTAAAAGAAAGTTAATGAATGCTCAAAAGGAGTGTGTAGACAGAAATAACGGGACGGCCAAAATTTACTTCAAGTCTTTGTTTGGAATCGTTAATAGGTATACATACTAAAAGTCCCCGGATCTAGGAGTAAAGGCATAGAGAGGAGGGGAGGATGAGATCATGTTGCACACTCTTCAATGTAACAACTTTGAAAAAAAAATTGTTTATGACTCTATAGTGACCCAGCAGAGGGTTATAATCGTTTATGACTCTATAGTGTGCTGGGTTATGCTTTTAATGGAAAACAATTAATACGTACATTGTTCATATTTTAATGCTCTTTAATTTCTGATATACATTAGGATCAACCGTTTTCGAGATGTGAACGAAAAACTGAAAAAGATGGCCTTCCCGTTCCCTCCTCTCTTAGCCGCTGCTCTTATAGTATATCCTGGGCCTTAAGTTATATTAACCTCTTAACTAGTCCAAACAAAGAGCAGAAGTCAATTTAGGTCATCATTCCCGTCTACAACTCTCTCTTTGACTAGCTAAAGTATATTATGATGCATAATAATACTATTATATGAGGAGATAGTGTATGAAAAATAAAATAGCAAATAAAGATATATACAATTACATATCTTCTTTGAGTATACATTTTCTTATGTTTAATATTTTGCCGTTGTATTTTTGCATCATTTATGTACTGTTTTCCTGAATAGGCAATACGATAGTCTTTTGAAATAATCTCTTATTTCCTGCCATCTCTTGTTCCTAGCGTACTACATTTAAAAAAATCTGATACTTATATTTATATTATATATTTAGAAGTAAAATATTTAAAATAAAAATTTGTTAAATATCTGTTTATATTACTCAGACATGAGGATGTGACATCAATAAAATATAATTAATAAAATAACCATTTGTTAGTTATTTCAAAAATAGTTTTTTTACCATTTCCTTCTTAATTTGATGGAGCGATTCGCCTTCAAGATTAAAGACAGTCAACAATCATGCGGAACCAACTTGTTAAAATTGACGTTATTTAGTTACCACCATAACAAGCAAGGACCGATCATTTCTTCATGGCCTTGGGCAAATTTTGTAAGAACTTAATATTTAAAACTGATGTTTTGCCTTCCAATAATTTATTTTTTTCAGACCGTTCTTTTGTTAAAAAAAATCAATAAAAACGCAAATATCTATCGAATTGTGTTACTGATTGAGAAAATGTTAACTTATTTTTGAAAGTCTCTAAAACAAACTACATTAACTTAAATCTTGCATCTATCTTTAAGTTTATCGTGATCCTTCCTGTTCCCCCCGTGGCTGTTCACCTACCGGGACGTAACAAATATTTTGCTTCTAGATCTTTCTCAAAATATTGCTATCCCTGTAGGTACCTTGGACCTTATATCAGTCTGACACGATCAAACTGGCCATTTACAAGAGCTGAGTTAGTAACTGGACAGAAGGACTTGGCACTTTGCCCCATGGTACTGTTGTCATCTTTGGAATTCAGGGTACACGACCCAGTCAGCTAATAGTAGTTACTATAATGCTGACCTTAAATTAGCTTGATCCTGAAAACGTGAATTACAATAGCATTTATTATACTTAACGGTCCTGATAATTGTGACGATATAATATAATATGAATCAGTATAAAGTAGAACTAAAAATGTGAATAGAATAAAAATGCTAAACAAAAAAAAAAAAAAATGAGGATCATATTATTCTTTTAATAGATTATGAATTTCAAAACTAAGCTTTGACAAAAATATGTCTAAGCAATTTATAAATATCAAGATAAAAAGGACTCAATGAAGGAGTGCACACGGAATCGAGAAATATAAGAAAATGCCTTCTTCTAGTTTTCACCTAGAGACCATGCTATGGAAGATCACTGAATTCAAAAGAAGATCAAGAATATTGTAACTTCAACACATGAGCCGAACGAGAACACATTGATAAAATATATCGGATTAATATTCAAAATATTGGATTAATGAATGCGATTCGTATAACAACCTTAATTTTCACTCTGGAATGCCTCGATATATAACTTCAACTTGTATTATTGCATATAATTTTATTGTAACACTTTTTCTTTAAATATATATTCAAAGTATTTCTTGGATTCCTTCACAATGCAAAACAGAACTGAAGGTTTTTCCTTGATAGTAGTGAGCCATTGACCGAAAAAGATAGTTGCTGGACTGTAAGGAGAGTGATGAAGAATCTATCCCATCCAGTAATGAAAACTTTTGTTTCGTGTAAAGAGAAGTTTGTGATCTTGTTGAATCCCGACATCAATTAGCTAATTCTGGGTAACCCCTGGCTCACAACATCATGCATTCTTCATCACTATAAGGTTCTGAATCAATTGATCGACCTTCTGAAATAAATTCATAATTAATTATGCCTTTCTTAATTCTAAAATACTGAGAAAATTGCCCTTTTATTCAAATTTCCCTTGCTTAGCGATCCGCACAACTGTATGATTGCAGTCCAACCTATATTTCTTAGTCTAAAGGTTTCTCCCATATATATCCACATTTTATCGCGAGTAACAATTCCTCTGATGATACGATGACCATTTGGGTTTTTCAATAGTTGTTGACTAACTATTCGGCGTCGTATCTGTTGTTATCAACTCATAAGAAACCACTCATGTTATTCACTGTTCCCCAGTTATTGTAGCCCACGATTTATGATGGATTGAGAAAACTGAAGCTCTCTTACCAATTCCCGAATACTTTTCTCGTTTTTGCTAGATGTGCCTCTACTGAGTAACTCAGAGCTTCCTCATCGAATGATGATTTTTGTCCTGAGTCCTTTTTCCTCACGAAGCTGATGTTACAAGTTTCAAATTTTTGGAACCATCTACTCACAGTCTATTTAGAACGAGCATCATTTTTTTCGAAATGCCGTAGAGTGGTATTTGGTATAGTGTCTTCGTACTCAAAATCTTAGGTTTGAATTGTTGTTATTTTGAAAAAATAATCATATTTAAAGGAAATAGACCAAAGATCAAACCCGAGAACGTAAATAAAAGACACCTTGATTTTGTCTTCAATTATCACTTAATTCAATGTATTCGTCATGGTCTCAGTCTATGTTTGGGCGTGTAAATATTTTTTTGTGCTTGAATAAATCATCTTAATTAAAAAATGTCTAGTTAAAAAGGCTAATTAAAAATCTATTTATGCATTTTCATAAATTCTTGAGGTAGGAGCGAAATTTATGAGCATCAAGTTTTTGTTTTTTTTAAATATTTATTTTTTAATTTTGCGCAATAGTTCAAAAATTTGTAAATTTAGCGTTATAATGGAAACTTTTGTGAAAATATAATTGAAGGGAAAAGAGTGAAACCCTGGTGAAAAATTGAAAAAAAATTACTTTAAAAAAATATAAACTTTATGTTCATAAATTTCGTATCCTCCTTATGAATATATATATATAAATATATTCCCGGGTTCGATCTTTGATCTAGTTCCTTTAAACATGGTTATTTTTTTAAAATAACAATAATTCAAAAATGAGGTGCTGAGAGCGATTATAGCAGGTACATTGTGTGCCGCACCAAACGGATTGTTTCGGTAACGAAAAACTGACGTTTCCAATAATGATGTAATACTACCAATATTACGAATCTTAGTTTTGTTTTACCGAATGCGAAGACAAAGCTGAAGGCAAGATGATGTGAATTTAGGGGAGGGATAGTTTTGAGACTTAAGTGGTTTCAACCTTAATTAGATTTGAAGAACAAAAGTCAGCGAGTGAATTACAATTTCCAAGAAAAGGAAATCAGTCACTTTTTGTGGCTCACCCGTTGTTTTTGTTAGTGACGTGAAAATTTAATAAGGTAGGAACGTGAAATGTTGAATACCTGAAGAAGCGTGAATCAGGCGGCCATTTAAAGACAACTTGAACATAATTTTATTTTATTTTTTGTAACGAAGACGAGCATAAAAAATTTGTAAAGACTGATTAAAAAATTTAGTATGTGCTCTAGAGACGTTTGGTCATCAATACAGATAGTGATTAGCAATACTTTAAAAACTAAATATGATTTGAAGCTTTTATCATCTAGTATATTAAAAAACTGACTACACTTCTTCGATCTAGACTTGCACTCAAAACAATGATTGTTTACATATATATTATTCATGTTGCAAGTCATACGGGCGACCTATAAAAATGTGTATTTTTATTGGTTTTGGATACGGTATAGAGATTAGACAAAAGGTGTACAATTATCTAACCTTTATACAAATAAAAAATCCATATATTCTAACGGATCTAGAATTAAAAGAACATGGAGCAGAGGAAATGGGCAGAAGATCTGGCTCGTATGGGCAACGATGTATGGGAAACAAGTGGTCACATTGGAATATACTAACAATAGTATAATCAATGTACTATTAGTAGTCCTTAAGATGTAGAAGGTACAGTAGTCTGGGAATAAGTATGATTTAAGAGAGTAATTTTATAAAAATATGTACCTATATTAATAAGTAAAAAGAAAAATCTGTAATATACGTGAAACAAAATCTATTATAAAGCACAAAGTTCAAATAAATTAAAAAGCCCAAAATGTTATTATTTAACAATTTATGACAATGTGTTTTTATGATTACTACTGTATTAGTAAATAATCAATTATCTTAGCTTAATTAACACTAATTAAAGAAGATGCATTAAGAAGATGTAATTAGTCAATCAAAATACTCGAGTTAATTAGTTTAGATAAATAATTGCCTATTTAGTGTAGTTTACCTAATTGATTAACAGCATTAAATCTTTTATTTGAAGACAATCTAGTTCTTAATTAGTTATTTTGTTTTAAATGGGTTTTGGTCACAAGGAGTAATTATAAATAAGGATTATCTGTTTGTCGGTTATTTAAAGCCATAATAACTGATTTTACATTGCTATTTTATTTTCGAAGATGTGATAGAATGTGAAAAATCATTGTTAAAAAAAAACTGAGTTGGCATTAAATGCCATAACTTGAGTAATTTTAAGTAGTCACTAAGCCTCATACTCTTTTCTGGAAATTAAAGAAGGGGAAGAAATAAACTGGTTTGCGCTGGAAAGTACGAGGTTACAAAAGTCCTTGTGTATGAACACAACCCTTAATTCCAACTCTCATAATTAATCCTATAAGAATGTTTTTGTTTCTACTATTTATGTCAATGTTTACTTTGACTAATCCTTTAATTCCTTGTGACTTGAGTTGGCTTAATGGGGTAATTTATATTTTTAAAACGAACGTGCAATGTCAGAAGAAAAATCGTGATTCGCGTTCTTTTCAGACATAACTGGAAAAAAGGTATAAGCACAAAGGCAGCCGCCGAAGAAATTTGCGCCATAGAAGGAGAGTCAATTACCCATCGAAATACCGTCGAACTTTTGTTCAGCCGTTTCAACAACTGGAATATGAGCCTTGCAGATAAGCCCAGATCAGGTCGCCCACCGGTCGTTGTTGATGGCGTTTTTGAATGTGTGAACCCACACGCGACTAATCGTGATTTATCGGCGGTAGAAGGGGCTTTTCATCTTAAAAACCTGGGCGTACAAAATTTAAGACCAAGGTCCTAATCACATGACTGGACTGAAGCCCAAGCCCAGTAGCGAGTTGATATGTGCAAAATGGATATTGTTAAAAAAACATAAGCAGTGGGCACGACCAGGTAGATCTGCACAACCGAAGATTCGTCAAGGTTGGTTTGGGAAAAAAGTGATGCTTTGTGTTTGGTGGAACTTCAGAGGCGTTTTGCATTTTGAGCTTGTTCCTGATGGTCGGACAGTGAACTCAAACCTTTACTGTGAACAGCTATACTGAGTTTATGCAATTTCTAGTGCAAAGCACACCACTTTGGTTAGTTATTTTGGTAAGGAACCAAGCCATTTCGCAAAACAACTATCTCCCTGCACATCGTTGTCTTTTGACCAAGGAAAAAATATCGGAACTCCAAGGAGCAAACGTTTTTTCCTCATCCTGCGTATAGCCCAGTGTATTGCACCATCAGATTATGGTACGTTTAGATCAATGGCTCATTTTTTAAAAGGTCTGATCATTGGTAATTGTGAGGAAGTTGGGTGAAAGTAGTTAAAAACAATAGACTTTATTTTGAAGAGTAATATTCGATAATGTTTAAAATGTGTTATCTGAAATAAAGCTATACTAAAGCACAAGGACTTTTGTAACAACCTAGCATATGCTAGGGTTTAATTTAAGTTAAAAATACGCAACAAAAATAGAAGTTCTTATAAAAATTGACAAAAAGAGAAAATAACAATTAACTATCATCAGCTTAGGATTGGAAAATTTCCCAAAATAAAAATGTAGGGTTAATAAAACAATATGTTTTATATCTATATTTTATAAATATTATATATATATATATATATATATATATATATATATATATATATATATATATAAGATAAGATAAGATATATATAGATAAGATAAGATATATATAGATAAGATATATATATATATATATATATATATATATATATATATATATATATATATATATATATATATATATATATATATATATATATATATATATATATATATATAGATAAGATATATATATATATATATATATATATATATATATATATATATATATATATATATATATATATAGATAAGATATATATATATATATATATATATATATATATATATATATATATATATATATATATATATATCTTCGCTAATTTTGGTTCGATCAGTTTAGCATTGTAAACACTTTAATTGTCCTTCAAATGAGTATCAGGAACGTTCCGAAATATGTATAGTTTTCAAGTTATTAAAAAAACTAAAAAAAGTAAGTGGGCTTTCAGGGGACCATGCACAGAAAACTTTTTTTTTATTATTGAAATTTACAACTGAATTAATTAAAAGATATAAGAAATACTTTAAAACGTTAAGTCTAAACAGTAGTTAGGACCTAGTAAGGTCCATCAAGATGTAACTTTGCTTGTTGGAAAAAATTACTTGCAGAATGCATACTTTTCAAGTTTGAGCAAATATAATTTTATTTTCGTCACAACTCTTTTTTCCTCCTTTTTCTCGGGGAAACACTATATATGCTAATGTCTAGTTAAAGGGCTTTAAGTAGAAAACTTTCGGCAAGTTTTATCAAAATCGGCAGTCTTTTTGGCTCTATAGTCTATAGTTTTTTTGGACTTAACCTAAAATTTTAATCCGATTACAGTACTTTCCTTATCTAGTAGTGGTAAAAAAGTGAAAACCTTTAAACATAAATACGATACGCAATTTCTATAACCTAAAATAAAACAAGAAAAGATAATATTTATTCCCTTGTCAATCTCTCAAAAATTTCTTTTTACATTAATTATCAGTGCAGCAATTTTAAATATTTAAAAAATGAGTATTAAAATTTATACTTTTATAATAATATTATTTGAGTATTATTTTTTTTCTTAAGCATTTCTTAATTGCATCGCGAAGAATAGCGCAGTCTTTTCCAGATTAAATATTTATATTTAATCTAGACATGTGTGGGCTAAACTTACTCTGTGACAGAATGTAGAAATAAACCGTTTGATTTCGTAAATGTATCTTTCAATTAGTATAACGACTCCTTGATGCTGACATAAAGTGTTCAAAAATACGGGTTTATTTGTTTTGGAAATGCCACACGTTGCATGTTTTGGAAATCGTCCAAGAATGCAAAGATTGAGTGAGCTCTTGTTTGAAAACTTGTAAGTGTTTGGACAGTCATGCTCAAAGCATAAATAAACTCAAATACTATGCACATTAAAGAAATAACTACATTTATGCCAGCTTCGAAATGCTGTAAAGCAAAGATATGAACCAAAATAAAAAATAAATTTATTGTCTAGATATATAAATAACATATTTATCAATATTCGCTATGAATTTAGGATTTATTTTGGTTTATATCTTTATTTTATGACGCTATATATGTTATAAATTATAACTTGAAGTAACCATGATTTCCAAAATCATTCTCAATTTTAAAACGGCTATGATTACGTGATTCATTCCACCGAAATTCCCGCCATCACCCTAGAGTAAGCTCCCTCATTATCTCCCTACTTTGTGTAACTACGTATGCTTAGTGTACGGAGGACTGTCTGGTGAGCAGTAAATGATCCTATAAACATTACTGAATTGCTTCATAAGATTCACTTTCGGGGTCCGCAGTCGCACATCATTCACAGGTACATACTCCGAACAAGGATGGCTTTATCCTAATGTTCGACGACAATAGCTTCTTGGTGCCTTTTTTTTTCCAACACTTAAGAACCAAAAAACCTTCCTATATCCTTCATCTCCTCACAATGCGTTCTTTCATCCACCTCCCAACAAATTTTTATATCAATTCTTATTTCTTTCAAATCCTTAATCATCCTTTTTTGAATTCCTTACCTATCTTCGTCCATCAAGCTTCCTTCCTAACCTCCTAAGACCATATATTTCTCCTTCTGAATGATTAATCTTGCGTATACTTGGGTAGTCTATGTAAATACGCTTGTACAAATATTTTCATATTTTTGTTTTATTTTTTGATAATTTTTTCTTTTAGTTTATAATTTAATTAACTATCCACAAGGCATCCAGAGAAGTGTTGATTAAATCGTACATTTGCATTATTCTTAAGGGGATAACTATTCCAGAATAAAGTTATACTAGTATACCCGAGCGAGAACTCTCGCATTAGATATCAATCCTAATACATTAGAAGTATAAGCGATATTAATGAAACATGTTTATTAATAAAAAATATATAATATTACCAAGAAAGTTTATTTAACACTCACATTTGGTGAAGCTATATAGTTTATAATGGCTATGTTGAAGCAACAATTTATACTTAATAAGTAATTAGCTTGCCTCTCTGGAAAATATCAATTGAGTTTAACAGTTAAACTATCATTTTCTAAGTATAGTATTCATATTTAACAGTGCCCTTTAGTGTTGGATATGGGAAACAGTATATAATTTCCCACTCATTAATAGTTTTTGTAAACATCAAATTGATATAAAGTTGCCATGACAACGGCACGTGCGCAAGATGGCATGGGGCCCGTGCGGACCTATAGCGTGCGTTATCTAGAAAACTGTAGGTTTTTAAGCTTTAAAACTCCACAGGAGCGTACTTGGTCTTGATTGGTCTTGAAAATCTTTAAAACCCAACTTATCCCGTCTCGATCCGCCGATTCTCAGTCATCAAAGTTGTGAAACCTTTCAGTTTTTTCATCACTTTTATTTAAGCCCTTGTAAGATTTTAAGAAACAAAATTGGAATTCGTCACATCTCCGTGAAATTCTGGTTCTTTTGATACCTCACTCGTCAAAATCCATCGCTCCTGAGAGCCGGAAAAGGGATCTATACTACCGTAATAATATATAGTAGTGATACAGTTATATAAGTTATATTAATTTTCGTTTGATTTCATTTCAAATTTCTTCCTAAACGACATAAATTATGAGTAAATAGACTCGATTCTTCGCTAAGGCCACCAAAGTAGAAAGCTAATAATTGGACCTAGCTTGCTTCTGAAGTTTGGAATGACATGTGACTTCTGCTCGCAATGAAAACTCTATCCATTAAGGAGGACTTAACAAGTGCTTAGGTCGCAGGCGGTCTTGACATGGCGATAATTACTGGTCTGTAAGCCCCGCTAATAGTTTAATGCTTTGGCTGAATTAATGGCCCCTACTCTGGGTCATGCCTGTTCTGGCACGATATTAAGTCCTTCACACATGCTTCTTTCCTTTTGGGAGAACTTATCTCTTTATATAGCAGTAACTAGTAACTACAGGCTACAGTCTGGTTCTGAATATATTAACGAAACAAATTTATTAAAGGAAAATTATATATTATTTTGTGAATATGCATTCATATTTTTATTTCAGTGGCCTCGTTTTGTTTACGGTGAAGACAAACCTATATTTATATATTCCTAGCAAGAAAACGAAACTCATTATTTTCCTTTGCCATAATATATTTATCTGTGCTTCCGTTAAAGGAATATATCTTGTATATCAACAAATATCTTGTAGGGAGTACAAAACATTTTATTTCAGTATAAAAAAGATAATTTAAGTCCAGAAAATAATGTTCGCATCTGTCGAACTAATTTTTATAAAGAAAGTAATAATTAAATTTATGAATGCTGCATATAATAGGCGATAAAGATGCTATCGTCTCCATTAGACAGGACAATTAGGGTCTGATATTTCAGGTTAATATCAGGCACGCATTTTGTTTAGTAGATCCAGGATTATTTATCACGAATTTCATCTCGAAAACTCCCTCCCTCCCTTCCCCCCCACAAATTTCGTGTTAATTTAAAATTTAGTGTTATGAATGTGATATTATAAATAATATGACTAAAAATGCTTTAAAACTAAATAAATAATTTGAATTCATTTAACTCGGAATTCGATCCTGCGATTTATTTAATCAGATTGTTTGAACTAAGACTTGAAAAATCGTCACCATAAAAAATAAGCAGTGTTGTATAGTATAATCATTCAACAGCATCAACGTAACTTATGGAGCTCATCGTAACTTATGCAAAGCCCTGATGCACGTTGAAACCTCTAACTTGAAAATAATTTTACTTTCACGATAACTTGAAGTTTATCAGCATCATTAATATTAGTTTATTTTATTTTTTTACATTTTCTTACGATCTGGCTTAATCTGTCTATTTCAGAATATCATGAGTACAAGTAGTTTTTTAGAAAATTTAATCCCCATTTCTTAATAAGCTCCACTCCTGAACCGTTTTGTGATGAAAATGTGTAGACTCAAGCGAATAACAATTTAAAGAAACAATATTCTAAAGCAAGAAGAGTATAGTTGAAGTACAATCTATTTTAAATAAAAAAAATAATTGTGACTTGCAAGTTAAGGAAGAAGCTTAGCGCGCAATTTGTTATTTAAGAAAGTCAACTTACAAATCAGCGCTAGCGATTGAAAGAAAGTAAAACAAACCAACATTTAAAAAAAAAACAACTAAAGGTGGCATTTTCATGGATTTGATATGGTAGATGTCAGAAGTTATGTCGAAGGTACTGGTGCTGGTAGTGGTGGGGAAAATAGTTCGGAAAGTGGGCTTTTGGTTCTTTTTGCCAACCCCTGGCTGCTACCTTTAGGTTGTCGCCCCCTACTAACTAGAGTGGGAGTGTCAAGATTCATTTCTCGGGAACAGATTCATTTCAAATATTAACTTATCTTGGTGATTATCGAACCCACACCGTTCCGGCGGATTGGGCACTCAGGGACCTACGCACAAATGTGCTCGGCCATCACTGCCTCTATGTAAAAGGAGAAAGCTTTTCCCTCGTTGAGCCTATGCTCAACCTATGGAAGAACCTCCCAGGCTATGCTCTGCTCACAAGGTTCTTCCTTAAGTTGTTCGCCTACAGATGAATCATACTTTTGTTTTCTTCATTCCGCACGGTGTTCATGCCATAACATTTAATTTTTTTTTATAAATCTTTGTAATCGACAAAGAATTTTTTTTCTTTCGTCATAGTCAGTTAACACTTGTGAATTGGTCTGGTTTTTTAATACTCAAAAATTATCGCTTGACATCTTAGTAAGTCAAAAAAGTTAGAACATGAAGGATACAATATTGCTCATCGATTTAATGTTCTTCGCCAGGTCACCCATATCTGAGTAGGTTTCCGAGGAAACCCTCTCCCCTAGATCTGGATACCGTGGCGATAAAGCGTTTTAGTTTTTATTTTTTTTTTTACAAATGTACCTCAGAGGTAAAATTTAGTAAGTCCAATTTTGCTGAATCATATTTTATGACCGTTTTGCATAATTCTGGCCATTTTTTCCGAGTAAAATTATCGCAAATAAGCTAAGAGGATAATAAAATATAGAACATTTCAATTATCAAGATTTACCACTATCCACAACAAGCAATACAGTGCGATCTGAAACTTCTTTTTGCTCTATTGTAATTTTTTTTAAATTTTACGAAAGTTTACCTCTCAGGAAAAACATAAAGTTCGGGCGCATGAGCATTTGTAGCTCCAATTATATATTTAAACATTATACACTTTTTCTAGACCGGTAAAGATGTAAAATCCTTTACGAATACACCTTAAAATAAGAATAAAAAACATGCAGGTAACGTCTATTTTTTATTAATAAAAATTAAATAAATAAACTTCAATCACATCTGAAACCATAAGGCTATGGTTATGTGATTCTTTGCAACTCCCCCACATTGACTGCGTTGCCTAGTTTCTGGTGAGATGAGGCTGAGGAGATTAATGAATTTCTCATTAGATTCATCTTCGGGTTCCCAGACGCTCACCATGTCACAAGCTGATATGCCAAGGTAAGGCTTTATTATACTTTCTAACGGCAATATTTTCTTGGTGTCTGTCTGTTCTATTTCCTTAGCAAACGACTTAAACTAATCCTTTAATGTTTGTGCTTCCTCGATTTGGAATTCACTCTCCTTCTAAACTTGCAAAGGTCCTTGTACATACTAGTTTGTTACAAAAGTCCTTGTGCACTAGTATAGCTTTATTTCAGATTCCATATTTTAATCAAACCCCTCCTCCTTATGACGGACGGAGTAAAGATTCGAAAGATAGAGTAATAATCATTGTTTGCATGATAATAAATTAAAATTAGAATTATTACTGTATAATATGATTTATATGCATAATGAATAATTTAAGTTTGTTTTTAATCTTAATTTTGTTTTTTAATAGAGGTGAATATGAAGTTCTGGACACCGAAAGTTTCTCTCAATGAATTTGAGACTGTGTATAGTAATCTACCATTATCAATTGGAAATATTTAAAACATTATTGAATTCTAATCTTCAAAGTGAAGTCTATTGTTTTTAACTACTTTCACTTATCTTTCTGCCAGTAATTGGATTCGATACCGGTACCACTCCTTTGGTTTTGAGGCAAAGAACTTTTCAAATCCAATGTTTACGTCCTCGTAATTATCAAAGATCAGACCTTTTAAAAAATTGAGCTATTGATATAAACAAACCATAATCTGATGGTGCAATATCTGGGCTATACGCAGGAAGAGGCAAAACATTGAAATTCCGATAATTTTGCCTCGGTCAAACGAGAACGATGTGCAGTAGCATTCGCGTATTGCAAAATGGCTTGGTTCCAATTGACCAAAGCTGGGTACTTCGCATTCAAAACTGCATAAACTCTGTCAAGCTGTTCACAGTAAAGGTATGAGCCCCTACTACGGCCGATAAATCACGAGTAGTTGCATGTGGGTCCTGGTTCACACATTCAAAAAGAACTTCATCACCAACGACCGATGGGCGACCTGATCTGAGTTGTGCTGCAGTATTTCGATGGATAATTGACTCTCCTTCTATGGGACAAATTTCTTCGGCGGCTGCCGTTGCGCTCAAACATTTTTTTTTCCAGTAATGTCTCAAAACATCACGAATCATGATTTTTTCTTCTGACATTGCACCTGCGTTTTTAAAATGTAAATGACTCCATAAGCCAACTCAAGTCACAAGGAATTAAAAGATTAGTCAAAGTAAAAATTAACATAAATAATAGGAACAAAAATATTCTGATTGGATTAATTATGAGAGTTGGTGTTCATGCACAAGTACTTTTGTAACAACATGGTATTTTTAGAATAAATAATCCATCGCTACTTAGGTTCTAAGGTTCTAATTAAACTTGTGACTACCATATCAAAGCTAGATGATTACCATATCTGACCTTTCATTAACTCTAATTATATATTTTTAACGATTTCTGAAGAGGAACGTTATTAACAAGAATCTAATGTATATCAAATTATAACAAATATAAAATAGATTCATCCAATGAACAAATAATACGAATAAGGATTCAATATGCATTTTCAAAGTGAATATTTTTACTAGCTTTAACTCTAAATGCTAATGTTTTTTATCTTTTGTATAATTATATGCTTTGAAATGAAATTGATTGAAGTAGTATTAATGCGCCTTTAGTGGGTCAAGTCCCGCTATGTACATTCTCATTTATAAAAGAACATCCCCCTCCTGATTTATATTATGGGATTTATATCGGCAGGCTGATAAGGGCTGAACATACTTCGTTTCTGCAATATTGTCTCCATTTTTCAAGATAGTCGATGACTTCAACATTTTATCGAGTCTAGGAAAAGGAAAAGCCCAAACTTTATCTGGGGAATAGTTTACTCGTGTCACCGATGTGGCATTATTACTGCCTTGTCATGTATCATATTTTCTTCTCAAGAAAAATTATGTTTAGGCGAATTATTTTTTTTTTTAAATGTACATTTATTTTCTGTTCAAAAATCCATATAAATAAATGCACAGCTACGTTTATATATAGTTATTAGTAATGATATAAAAAAAATTATGAATATAAGCATACTTACTGAGAGTTCTGTGTGCATTGAATTGTAACACTGATTTATTTGCAAAATATTAAATTTATGTCTATGCATTGACTAAATATCCAAGGCGATAAACATAACATAAATTAAATTGTTCATTTTTTTAGTCGTATTTCCCCCCAAAATAATTGACTTTTGGAATGTATTGAAAAGAGATAGGGATGCATTTTCCATTTCATAACCTCTAGAATACGGTTTTGGAGATTTCAGGTTTGAATTCATCCCCAGTTTGTTTATTCGTCTCTACAACCCCTTAAAATTGAGTCAGAGGCTTGACAATTTGTTTATTAATTGAATAGATGTCTGTTCGTATGTCTTAAGAAAATATTAAAGTGACGGAGCTCTGATTTTTTTTTTTTTAATGTGTTTTTTTTTATGAAATAAGTTGATGAAGTTATTGTTATCCGTTTTTAACCGGTAAAGTTGAAGGCCTAAATTAATTATAATAAAATAAAAATACCTGAGTCACTCCAAAAAAAAAAAAAAAAAAAAAAAAAAAAATATATATATATATATATATATATATATATATATATATATATATATATATATATATATATATGTATATAAATATGATAGTTAATTTTCTAAAAAAAATAAACCTAATTTTAAAAATAAATATAATTAATATTATTGAGAAAGGTCAAAAAAAGATTCTGAATAAAAAAAATCGACCGTGTTCATTTATTACCTATATATATATACATACATATATATATCAGCAATTCTAGAAAGAGTCCGATTTTATTTATTATATTTATTTAATTTGTAATAAAATTTATATTTTAATATAGAAAAGTAAATTTGACTTCATTTCATCAGATTTCATTACAGAATTAATACATAGACTGTATTTAATATTATTGAAGTAATGAGTAGACTGATGCAGGATAGTTTTTGACACCGTGTTTCTGGGTTTTGATTTTAGAGCCGTATAGTTTGTTCAGGTTTAACGAATATCTTTACGAATTTCCCCAAATATATATTTTTTTAAATGTTTAACTAAGTTTTTCTATTAGGGTGAATTATACGAACGTCAGGTTATGTGACAAATGAAATAAAAACACATTTTTAATGATATTAGTTTTACGTTAGCTTTAATAAATTTTCCAGGTTTTTTAAAAATAAAAATCAGGTTTTTTATCCTTTGTTCGAAGAAACATAATGACTTTGAATCAATAAATTTTTATTTTGTTTTTAAAAACGCTTTAAGCGCTCTTCAAAAACAGTAGTCAGTTGGAGACAAGTCAGATAAATATGGTGTATGTGGTCTTACTTTAAGTTTCAGATCATGTAATGTAACATGATAGTCAGTGAACTTTTAAAAAATTACGTGATCTTAAAATTTAAATATCACATCCTCCATAGTCACATTACCTATCTCCAACAAACATTTTTCAGAGTGCTATGCGAATTTTAAAAACACAAAATATTCCAAAATTAAAACGAGGTGACTTTTTCATTACTTGGGTTTATAGAATCAAAGCCAAAAGGTTTCTTTGAACAATGAATAAAAGGTTATGTTACGCGCTGAGGGAAATATATGGCAACTAACGGAAGATATTTTGAATAAAAATAGTGTCGAAAAAGTTTGTTTTCCTTTCATTTACATTTTTTTTCTCTTAAATTTTTACATAAATATGTTCAAACCAATTTTTATATTTTTAATTTTTTTTGTTTTCATGTCCTATGGGTTGCAGAGTGATATCGGGGGTTAAGTAAGTGGATGAGACGGAATCCCTTCTAGTACACTGCAGATGCAATGCAAGGGAGTTATGAGTAGCGAGACATTTCGGGGACTTCATGGATTGGAAATATTTTTTAGAAATTTTGGAGAGGTTTATGGTAATATGAAAGTACAAATGCTATTAAATGTCATGTTTCCGTTATTATTAAGAAATTTACATCACATCGATGAATTAAATTCAATCATTAAATCCTGTTGTTTGTTGTGGATAAACTATTTTTAAGGGCAACAAATCATTAAGCGAAGGTCGGATTTACGAGATCTAAAGGTTGCATAACCAGTGTGAGGCTTTGGATTTTATGGCACTAGCTCCCAGGGACATCTTTGCATACACATTGACTTGGGATCTGTCCAAAAACGAAAATATCCCAGCGGGATTTTGATAAATTGATGTTACATGCACTAATATTAGCTTCGGATTTGAATGTTGTGAAATAGCAATATCTCCTTGATTTTCATTTCTGTAATATTTACAGTTTCACAGATTTTTACCAATGCGAAGTGGTTTCAGTTTTAGGAATTACTGTTTGAAAAGATAGACAATGTATAAACAGTTTTTTCTATTAACTTGCCCGGAAGTCGTCTAGTATCAAGAGAAGAATCAAATATATCTCAATCTTTCCCATTTTTTCTGAAATTATCTCGGATTTTCTTTTAAAACTTTAGCCGTTTCAAAAATTTCCTCGTTCGTCAAATCTCTTATGCACAAAATTTTGAGTTAAGGTTTTGTTATGAGGTATACTATTCTACTCTTGCATACATATTTAAAACATTTAATGGATGGTTTCGATAGGGGAAAAAAAGAGCTGATTAAATTTAATACATAGTTATTTTAATCAGATGCTATTTACGAAGATTTTATGCAATGATATGAAATCGAAAGTTGATTGTTGAGTGTTTTATAATACATGATTAACATAATATGCACTAATTTTTATGATATCAGAAATTCAAATGGTGATCAATCTGTTTACATCATACCTGATAAATAATTATTTAATTTAAATATATATATATATATATATATATATATATATATATATATATATGTAGAGAGAGAGAGAGAGAGAGAGAGAGAGAGAGAGAGAGAGAGAGAGAGAGAGAGAGAGAGAGAGAGAGAGAGAGAGAGAGAGAGAGAGAGAGAGAGAGAGAGAGAGAGAGAGAGAGAGAGAGAGAGAGAGAGAGAGAGAGAGAGAGAGAGAGAGATTTATCTCGAGTGTATTAGAAAATGATATATAATTCATATTTAAAAAAACATGTATGTGAATGTAGGGAATGTATAACTTTACGATTACTTAATTGATAGAATCCTCTTTCATGCCAATGCATTTAGGCGGTCAGGTGGTATAATAATCAAGCCCGAGTATTGGTTCATTAGTGGACTTACTGCGTATTGAATTAAATGTACATAAGATAGTTATTTATAATACAATAGTAAGCATATTATTTTGGCAATGATCCTTATTATGATCATAAAAATAAAATGAATTTTAAAAGTATTTGAGGAGTATTTTATTAAAAGTCAGCAAAGCAGGCATATCATATGAGGAAAATACTTGTATGAAAATATTTTATGTGGGAAAAGTAGGTGAAAATATCTTATGTGGAAAAAACTTATGCGAATAAATATCTTAATTGGAAATTTTTGAATAATATATTTGCAGCAAAATCTAGTTATCTTTTTTGAAAACATAAATACATGGTTTATAAAAAAAGGAATAAAAAAAAAATTAAAATGAATGATAAGCGGGAATAGTTCATAGTTGAGAGAGGATTTAAATAATATGAAACAATGTTTAAAACATACTTTTGTTATCATATCAACGGTTTTCATATAAGCGTTTTTGTATACTCCGCCACCAAGTTATCTTGTCATTTCAATCTCATCTGGCATTTTCATGTAAATAGCTTGTCAACGTAAAGCCCTAAGAAGTGGACGCGGTATGAAGGCATATATTATTACGTGATATTGGATGATGTAAAATAGAGCGAAAACCTAAAGGTCTGACCAAAAATATTTGAACAGTTGAATGAATGCAAACGTTTTTCAGTTACCACTAAGAAATGATCTTATTCATCATTAAGTAGTATAAAAAACGATTTGATCCAAATTTAGTTAAATAACAAAAATGTTTCTAATGCTTAGGATAAATAGCAATAATAATGATGTTTTATAATTCAAAGTTAGGTCTGCTATTTACGAATTGTAGTTAAATATTAACAGTACTATGCTATTAAGGTACAAAAAAATAATATATAAATAAAAATATATTCAGACTGAAGTATAAATTAACTTTCAAAAATATATATTTTGTTTACATTCTCTAATCCTGAATGGCTTAGATTATTATGCGCGTTGTAACTGATGGCTTGGATTCTGGCCAGAGGAAGATTAAAAACAACTTTGAGAACTAATTATGTATCTTTTTTTTTTGGTTGGTAATTTTTTTTTTCTTTTTATATTTATAGCACTATTTATAAAAAATTATATTGAGGTATTCTAGTTCCAATTTCTACATCTTTAACTAATACTGAAATGATATATATATATATATATATATATATATATATATATATATATATATATATATATATATATATATATACATTTGAATATCTATAAACATGTAAATGTATAATTATAATAAAAAGTTTATATTTGTGTAAAATATCTAAAAAAGAACTGCTCTCTACCACATAGTAATTTTACGTACTGATTTTGCTGAAATATCTCTCTAACCTACCACTTTATAGCACTGCTGTCATATTAAATTTTTATTGGTACATATTACATATAACTATTTAAAACGTAGTTATTCATAGACGTTAAAGAGTGTTTTTCTCATTAAAAAAATAACAACGAAAATATATAGAATATTTTGATTTAATTTAAGAAGAATAACGTCCGGGTAGTGGTCAAGATTAAAACAAAAATTAGTAAAAATTATTTATTGAATGCTAACGTTTCAACCCACATAATAGGACTTCTCCAGGGCGAGAAAGAACAATATACTATGAAGGTGAAAGTCACAGAAGTATTTAAAATGATAATGGTTTGTACATTTTTTTATAAAATCTTTAAAAGTTAATAAAAAGTATAAAAAATCTGTATATATATATATATATATATATATATATATATATATATATATATATATATATATATATATATATATATATATATATATATATGTAGAGCTTGCACTTCTTTACTTCTTCTCTCACAAAAGTACAATAGTTTTTTAACCAATTACATTACGATAATTCTATGTATATATTTTGGTTTTGTCAAGCTGGAAATAAGTTTCATATTTTTCAATTTAGTTTCTATTAAATAAAACAAAAGTAGAAATTATAACGTACATCAATCACTTAAATGCATGCATTTTTCGTTACTCCATTATCTTTTACGGCTTTATTTGTTAAATGTTAATTCAGAGTTTATATTCTCCATGATATTAACCATGTTTTACTACTACTTACATTGAGAGACGGTTAGCTCTCATAAACCAATTTGAAGGTACTTTAGAGAAAACAATTTTGATAACTTTGCCCTGTCCTACTATTTTAATGAGAATAAAATCTAGATAATATTAAAGAACCTTTAATTTTACATTGGTGTAACGAATTTGATCAAAATCTTCAGAGCCCGTTTCGAGAAAATTGTTAAAATGTGTAAAATCGATATTATAAAGTCGCCCTTCCTGTAAGTCGATTTTGACGGGAAAGTTTCTGTATTATCCCAGACATATGCTAATCTTAAAAAAATAATTTTAGTTTCGTACAACTTTTCGTTTTTGAGCTGGACTCAAAATATAAAAGTTGGACTCATGCATACAGATCTACACACACACAAACACACACACACACACACACAGACTATTTATCGTGACTTGGTTATTTGGGCTCAGAGGATCTTAAAACGCGTATTTCAGTAGAAACTCGAAATTTTTCAATTTTCCTTATTATATATTCCATATTTAGTTCAGAGAGAAAAGTAGAAAGAAACGCAATCATGAAATAAAAGAAATTGTTATGTTTTCTCTTCTTTGTAACGCTCTTCATTTATTTTATGCTATGATTAGTTTTTCTCTTTATTTTACCATTTATTATCATTTCTTATGTTTATTCCATATTTTTTATACTTTCATTTAAAGTACTCCTACGATTTTCACCTTTGTTTTATTTCAATCTTTATAGCTCTGAAAAATACCTACAATATTGGCTGAAGCATGGATATTCAATCAAATTTTTATTATTATTTTTTGTTTTCATCTTTACAGCAACTGTATATACCCTCTATACTCTATACTTCATATGTAATATTCTTAATATGATAATAGATGCACCTATGACTACAAACAATGGGCTTAATGGGATTTCATTTATTTTTACTATTTTTCGATCATTATGAACTACAGCCCTGGAATTAGAAGATCGTGTCATAATTTATAGAAAGATTATCACTACAATACATATGCGATATATAGCATCCCCTGTGTTTTGAATTGGATTAATATTTTTCAAGTAGATTAAATAAACATTTATCGTCTGTATGAATCGGTACTAGGAAAAATGGACTGAGAATAAAATCTTCTAAAGAAAGAATACAGAGCAGCAGTATCTCGGAGAGCTTAAGGTGTAAATCCGCACGTCCATGAAGTTTCTAGGCAAGTTGTGGCATATTTTACCTCTAACCTCACAATATCGCCGGAACAACCACGGCTTTGTAGAAACTTTTTTAAAAACCAACCAGTCCAGAGTTTGTTTTTCATATGTACCTTTCTTAAATATTGCATTAAAAATTTCACATATTTAAAAACTATCTTGCATGACTAGTGATAACTATATAATTGTCTCTATAGTTAAAAATGGTGACATCGAAGCAGATTAATATTCTAACGAATTTTCTCTAAAAAGAGAAAATTATTTGTTTAGTAGCAGGATTATTACATTTCATTACGAAAACTATAGGTTGCTTAAGTGCACAACTAACTACAATACTCATATAGAGTAAACAAATCCATATCATAATTGAGGAGTTTTCTATCAAAAGTTAATTAATCTTCTTTAGGAAAATTATTAGGGGGCAATTCATGGGATATGGCTAATTTTTATTGGAAATGTTGATTTGCAACCCCGATTTGACAGAAAAAACTTAAGATTTCAAATAAATTAATTTTTTTTTCATATCCCCAAAATTACAAGAAATATAAATATTTTAAGATATAAATTTAATGTAGCATATATAAAATTTATTGGTTTGAAAGTCTTGTTCTGTAACTATGTTTCATTTTAAGACCAGATTATGGTGATGTGCAATGACTTTTGATGTTGGGTATATGTAAATTTGCGTAATGTTAATATTGAAGGTGATGGCTTACCCATGTTTTGTGTATATGTTCGTCTTATAACTTACTAACTAAAGTTCTAATACTCGTAGACAGTGGGGAGCTGTTTTGCCAGTGAACTAAAGCCGGTGCCGGTGTCAGAGTATTGAAGAGACGATTTGGAAGGGCTTTTAATGATTCCAGAAATTTGATGAGCCTTTTCCGGATGAATTTTCAAAATCATTGGTAGCTCAAATTTACTATGTAGCTCTTCTGTCTTCAGCTACCTTGGTAAATTCGATCGCGTCATCTTTCTTATCATGCTGTTCTGGAACCGCCGAAGGTGCTCTCAGTCAGCTGAGTGAAGAGTGGCGCTATGTGCATTTATAGATAAGCAGTTTTAGTCTGAGTGAGAGTGCTGGGGAAGTAAGGAGACGGTCTGATTTGGTTCTTAGGAACTTTGTTTTATTGTTGATATGGACCGAGAGTTTGTCGAGATCAATGCCGATCCATCTTGATTCTAAGGCAAACAATGAAGTGGGACGGTGGCTGAAGAGACTTCTTCCCTTTTTGAAGACTACGCAATCTGTTTTGGAGCCACTCACTTTTATATTTAAGAGCGCCGACTTCTGTACAATAGCTTGGCACGCCGATTCTGCTCGAGTTAGCCCTCGAGTTGGGTTTTCACAAGAACTGTAAACAGCTTTATCATCAGCGAAAGCGCCGGTGGTAGCACGTTTGTAATTGTGACCTACAATGTCCACCGGATAAATGTTGAACAAGACCGGCAATAGAACTGCACTCTGTGGAACACCGCAGGTGAGGGGAACAGTTTCATTAAATGATGTTTAGTGCAGAGCTGTGCTTGGAATCCGGTTTGTTCATAAGGTATGAAGCTGTTGCACCAGACCGTTCATGGATATTTTAAACTGTGTGAGCCATGGAGGCGGCGCAGGCTCTTAAAGGCTTTCTTGTTCTCGTGTTGATGGATCAATTCTAGTTGCAATAGTCGTCGCATAGGTCGTTTTTCTGATTTTCGAGAAAGAAGTAGGTTCCGATGATGTTTCTAGAGTTTACCTGTATTTCATTGCAGATTCTTCTTTCGTTTTCTTCAGTTATTCACTAACCTGAAGTCGGTTTGAAGTCGGCCGAAAAGTGGCGATATGTTCCTCTTTGAAATTTGGACATTTCGTTTTGCCTAGTCTGTGGCATGCTGCAAAGTATTGCAGCGGCACAGACCCTCGGCAGTGGCGCTGACTGACACCATGCTCAACATCTCGGCTGGTCTTCACTTCCAGTGGTACACTCCATACCGGGAGGCATGCTCACCAGGGTCACTTAGAGGCGTTGGCGTCCTGGTCACACGAGATGTCCCATATGGATTCATTTAAAATCAATACAAGAGGTAAAATTTGCTCCTGAGGTGGTGCCGCAGTCGGAAGAACGATTTTGAGATGCGGCATTTAATTTCTTCAGACGGGTTTTTATGCACATTAACTTGCCATCCCTGGTAAGTAAATTCGTTTACCCTCTGGAACTTATACTCTCCAATTTTCTCTTCTTCACCAGGCATTAACAGACAGTCCCATTCGTTTTGAAGCTCTCTCTAAGGCAAGGAAAGAATCTCGTACAGCCTGGAATGATTTTCCAATAACGTCCAGATCGTCAGCATACCCGTGTAGCTGTACAGAAAGATTAAATATGGTGCCAGAAGTTTGTCTGTCAACGGTCAATCTCAAGGGTCTGTATTGGGACCAATACTGTTCGACGTATTCACAGCATCATTGGTCTCAGTGAAGCATCCAGGGGCAGTAGTAGCAGCTAATGCCGACGATATCGGCATAAGCGACAAAGCCAAAGGGCCCTCGAGAAGAAACTGTCAGCATCGGCGGCCCTAGTGGAAGACCTAAGACTGAACGGCATCAGGGAGAATCCGGCGAAGACGGATCCCATCGACCAAGGGGTTTGGACTCTGCAGTCTAAATCCGTTTTTATCTTATAGTTATCACAACTTGCAGTATGGTTCCTCTCTATCCTTTGTATTTAGATAAAGAAAGGCCAAAGCCAACGGAAAATCCCCCGCACATAGCGGAATTTGAAATTAAAATCGTAACCTTAAAATACCTTCGGGTAATAAAAGGAATTTGTATATATATGGATTCCTGTAGTATAAGCTGTGCTGAGTAATAAACTGTAAAAATCTTTGAGGGAGTGAAAAAACAAACAAAAAAAAAATCTGGTATGACAATCGGTGGTATTTTCGGTACTTGAGTAGGGGCAGCTTGAGCTTCAGACTCAGTTGCACTTACAGCTAAGAGAAGGAATGTGTCAACAGTAACAACTACTGTCGGTTCTGTTATATTCTTGGATTTTGCTGTCTTCTTTGGAAATCTGTATCTATCGTTAGTCCGATTGTTCCGCTTGTCCGACTTAGCTTCTAGATACATTACTTTAACTATGTTTACGGTGGGGCCCTGAAGGGAGGGGAGCAAAGGCCGCCTGAAAAGTATGATACTGGTCCCTGGGAGTTGGCCTAGCTTCGGATCGGTATCAGGATTAAAATAGGAGCGCTATCGCTCTATATGGATACCGTGGTCCAAAATAATCACGCAAAAAAAGACGAAATGCAAACAAACTAACGATTCCAGATGATAATAATACAAATAAATAAATAAAAAATCTAGGAGTAAAATATCATATTGTCAAAAAATTCTTTGGCTTTGGGAAGTGAATGTATTAACTTTTGATAGAAAATCGTTTAATTATAGTAAAATGTTGCCATAAAAAATAGTGGATCTCTCTAACCGTTATTTATCTGTAGGTGAAATTGAATTGGTTAAGTACAGATGACGCCTATAGACTTTCATTATTTTTTAAGAAAATTTATTAAAATTAAACAATTTCATCCCGTAAGTATGAAATCCTTATCAAACTCCTAAAAATTGATGCACCAGATTAGCAAAATGTTTTTTGTTCCCAATCGATTCCAGAGAGAGTGTCAAATAATTCAACTTTTGAATATTTTTTAATATTTCTCTGAGTCGGAAATTGTCAATCAGTTAATTTTGCCTCAGTTTATATTAAGGAATGCATTAACTATAATCTTGGAAATTTACTGTCTGAGGAATTTGAGGTGGATAATGGCTTAAGGCAGGGTGATCCTCTAGCTCCCCTTCTTTTTCATCTAGGCTGGGAAGTAGCTATTCCTTCTATTAGAACTAATCCAGGATGTACCATCTACAATCACCTGTCATAACAACTGGGATACGCCGATGATGTTGTCATTTCCGGTAGGACCCATACAGCATTATCAGAAACATTTCAGGAATTCGAAGAGGCAGCTGCTACACTGGGTCTTAGAGTTAATGAAAATAAGACTGTGTATATGAAAGGTTCAAGAAACGAAAATGAAGTGAATGAAGAAATAACATTCAGAGATCACAGCTTTAGGTATGTGAACCAGTTCAAGTATCTGCGAAGCCTAGTTACAGGTGACAACAAGATAGAGAGCGAAATACAGGCCAGTATAGCAGCAGGAAATAGATGCAATTTCTCCCTGCAAAGAGTGTTGAACTTTAGATCACTCTCTAATAGGATGACAATCCTTGTCTACAAAACCATAGTGAGGCCAGAGGTTATGTACTGGTGTGAAACATGGCCTTTGACCAGAAAATCAGAAAGTATGCTCAACTCCTGGGAGAGAAAGGTACTGAGAAGAATATGGGATGGAGTTGCTGAGAACGGGATTTGGAGAAGAAGAAGGAATGAACAGCTACTGGAACGGTTTGGGGAACCCGATATTGTGGCATTGGTAAGAAGAGCCCGGATATGATGGATAGGACATGTGGAGGGGATGCCCGATCAGAGTATACCAAAGAAGATGCTCTATGGAAAACCGGATGGCAAACGAAGGAGAAGACGTCCTCGGGTCAGATGGCTGGATGATGTGGAGGAGGCGGCTGGGTGTCCGAAGATCGAGGGAGAAAGCACAAGATCGTGGAGATTGGTTATCTGTAATGTAGGAGGCCCGGATTATTGCAGGTCTGTAGTGACATGATAATAATAATAATAAAATAATATATATAAATTATATCTCTCTTATGCTATTTATGCGATGGCGTCATATGCTTATTTCAGAGCTATTCTGAGCTTCACCAAACACGAAGGGTACTTTCCAGTTGTTTTCCTCGAGGACCGTTTAATGAACTCACTACTCGACTGGCTATGAACAGATTAAATATTAAATTAGATTAGCGATGAAATTGTTAATTACTGCACCAGTGACACAATTGTCATTATTATATTGATATTAACAACTTCACTAATATCTGCTTTCTAATTAATCGTTTTATTCAATCATTAGTAAATTGACGTTTTAGTGTATTACCTAATTATTTAATTGATGAATAGATGCATTCCGGATTTTTTAAACAAAAAATGTCCGTTCCTCTGACTTCTTTCTGTTACACTTGATGTAATATCTTTTTTTTTCCCAAATATTTAAAATAGTCGATTAAATAAAAACTTGTATTCATAATCTAATATTTTTGGTTTTATTTTCTCAGTGTTTGTAACCAACCCAATACCCATCATACTATTTATGTTTGAAAATAGAAAATTCATAATTAATCAAAACTTTTTTTCAGACCGAAGAAAAATGTTGTAGCACAGTGTTGTATCGATCGCCCGCCCTTAATAAAAGAATCTGCCTTAAAAAAAACTAATTTGTAAATATTTCAATGCCCCTAACGTTTATATTTTAATTTTATTTCTATTCAAGTTGTTTTATATCGATAAATTCAAATCGATATTTCGTATCTCAAAATAAACTTTCCTGGTACTGTAGCCTATTTATTTGAGGAAATGATACAAGTAATCCTTCGTTAACACGAAATCGGTGGGGGACAGAATTATCCAGCTCGTGTAATCCGATTTACTATACGTTTTTCAATACATATTAATTCTTAATTTTTATAAATGAATATCGTATTTTCAGATTTTTTTTTAATTTGGACTTTGAAGGTTGTACTTAAAAAAAAATGTCTTGCTTAATAAATAAAACCGTATAGTGGAAGTAATAAGTGTCAGGAGGTATATAAAAGAAAAATGGCCTAATGTATAAAAAGGAAACTATAATCAGTATTAAACTTGTCCAACGAACTGCTTATAAGCATTTACATATCGACGATACCCTTCAGCAAAATAGGAACTTTTAATATTGAGATTAATCAAGGAGAATGATTCTTTTGTATATTTGCAATCAAATATACAATAGATGTGTCTATGTAGATATACAAAAAACTAAGGCAGTAAAACCTTCAAAACGTACACGAAAGTTAGTCCTTTCGATTCGTTAGAACAATCGATCTATTGTTTACATTTTTTCTAAAAATCAGTTTATTTTTTTGTTCCAGATTAAATTTAAATAACTACATTCTAACTCAACTTTTTTTTTCTTTTAATAATGCGAGCTCCGTGAATTCCAACGGATAATTTAAGAAGTTTCTGGGCGATTAGACATTCTTTAAGAACATCTACATATATGTCAGATATTAGTGAGTTAAGTTTTTGTCAACCAATGATTCTCTCCTTTTAATTTTAATAAATAGAATTATTATTTATTATGTATAACCGTCTGCTCTGACTCCCCAGGTGCACTTTTCTTCCAGATAACCATCTTCTCCAGGTTTTTCACTGTAATATCAAAAATATTCATGATTTACTGGGTTTGCAGTCATCCCGGGGTTTCTAGATACAAGAAAGTAGATAAATCAGCCGCAGAAGCCTATCCACTGGAAAAACAACACTTAAATCCCATACCGATCAGATTTGTTTCGACCTTGCATATAAAGTTTCTAGAAACATACATGGACAATATTAGATGATAATTAACTTAAAATTATTAAATTATCTGTCAGTTGCTGGGTCTCATGCTCCAGACAGTGCAGAAGGGAGGACGTTATCCCATGCCATTAATTGGATTCTGCCGTTCGACCATAATTACCAGATGTCAAGGAGAGATCCACCTCAGTGTCTGATCTGTACAATTACTTTGACAGTCAGTCACATCTGCCAGGGGTGTCGATCGCCAGAGAGGATTACGGAAAAATGTGGTTTTCCTCGGCAGCTCGGTAAAGTCTGACAATGACCATTGTAACAATAGGGCCATTTAAAATTCATGTAAACATTGCAATATTGCTTCTACTTTGAATTTTTAATTCAATTTTAATGTCATATTTTACAGCATCGAGATGTAAAAACTTATATGTGTGCTATTAATTCCTATAGGTATGCAATGGTGGAGGTATTGTTGATCGTAGAACAAATTCAAAGATAAAAGGTTTTGGTGGTGCCAGTTAGGAAAGAAATATACACCTAAATAGAAAGTTATTTTAATGTGTGCCGACGTTTCGGCCTAAATTCACCAGGGCTAATCGAAATAAGATAACGACCAGTACGAAATAAGATAAATTAATGATAAAAAATATTTCGAAAATATATAAAAATTATTAATAATGTCTAAAAATTTGTATATATGGATTATGACAAAATAAAAATAATGAAAAATGGCTGAAAGAATATCAATAACTACGATAACCTTCTTGAGTCATTTTAATTCATCTTATAATTTCATCTTATAATTTATGTGTTCAATAATAATATGTAATAAATTGTTATCCCTCATTGAACGTGTTAAAGCTATAATTTTATTGTTTGCTTGTTTGCATACCACCTCGAAAGTTCTTGCGTACAACCAGTTGTACGCGTACCACGGCTTGGAAACTCCTGTTCTAAAGGATATCTGAGTAGTTTCTTTTAAAATTAAAATATAATTTTATGTGACAAAGAAAATATGACTAATGCTCAGTCCTTTACGAATTTGGCACAACAATGTTGGGATCGGTTGGCTGTCGTTGGAATATCATAAAAATAAATAAATAAATCATAAGGAATAAACACATTCCCTTGAGTTTGCTCGTTTTTACCTCTTCTAGTTTTGTCACTTGTAGCAATTTAATTTTGAATATGCTTTAAGAACCACTACATAAACTTTACATCATAGAAACCAATAACTTAAATTGGTTTATGGCTATGGTTTTGTCACAAAGTGTTATGATTTGACACGGGCCCTTGATCAAGGGGACCACAAACCGCCGATAGACAAACCTGGACACCTAACTTGATCTAATTTCAGTTGGTCAAGTTGGAATCCAATTTGGGAACTTTGGCTCAAAAGGGACTTCCAAGATACAACCACGGATGTTATGAGCTAAAATGGTTATAACTAACTCTAGGCTATGGAGAAATTATATAGTTGCTAACAGCTCTGTGATAATTTTAATTAGTTAGTCGCAGAAAGTTGGGATGCAATTTGATTTATGGTTGGAAATTAATTCGGATCGACAATTTTATTTGATGGTGAAAAGAATATGTAAATCTCTTTCGTATTACATGTTAAATGTTTAATATGTCTGACAACCAGCAGAAGAGGTGGAGTTTTCCATAATGCATCGGAATAGAATAGAAATCTTCACTACCTATTAGTACCATGGTTTGTTTGTAAGACCAAAGAAACTGCATGTACTTCTAGCAACGGACTCTCTATGTTTTCTGATGATCAATGCCGAATAAATCTCTGGATATTCTAAACATCTGTCAACTATACCACTATGACCGAAGCACTTGCAGATGATGCAGAATAAAATTAAAAATATAATTCAATTCACAAATGCTATAATAAATGCTCATTTAATTTAATTATTTTATTCATAATTGTAAACCTTTAGCCAGCATTGTATATCCCATAATCATACTATTATATATGATTCATGTTTTAATTATTAATCAAGCCGCTAATGACTCGCTGAATATTTTTATATGAGAATTATGTCATCACCAAGTTGACTATTTAACCATACTAGTAAAGTAATAATTTAATTAAAAGTAATAAGTAAAGTAAATAAGGAAAATGTTTTAAAAAAAGTTTAATGATTAGAAAGTACTTCCTAGAGTTGTAAATATTAATTTATCTAATTTTATAGATAATGGTGTCAACATTTTAATTATATGAATGAACTACAAAAGTTCGCAAATAGTCAGAACCAAAAAAGGTCTAAACGTAATTTTTTTAATGTCACAAGATTAGTAAAATTTGTTTTGGAATTTTGTTAGTAAAATTGTTTTCTTGGGATTTATAATGGTCCTCTTTTAATCTATGATGAATTAATTATTATTAAGAATATTTATAAAATAATATTGAGTAATATTTATTAAAAAAACTTTTATGAATGTTCATTTTATTAATATCTATCGAAGTAATTTTGTTTGTTATGTTTCTATCTTATTCTAGTTTCTTTTAATTTATTTTATATTATCACTGATTTGATCAAGTATTGTATGTATACAGTTACCTACATAATATATAACATTATTGTTTATGGGGTAAATTAAATTTATTACAATTTGTTTGATCCACACATAGTTTATTATTGAGAATATTTGGTATATTAGAATCATTAGACCAGTACGAAAGATTTATGAGCCGTAAGTCACAGCGATGTATCGTTACCGATGCTTCTGACTTCTCATTACCGGACGGGTAAGAGAGAGAGAAAGAGACAAGAGATCTTGTCATAATTGGGATTGAGTCACTAACAGCAACGAATTTTCGATAATAAACATCTAACATAAAATATAATATTAAATAATAAAAAAAATGTATAGAATTGCAATTAATTATACTGATAAACGATATGGTTACGGCTCTCATGATTATTAGGAAAACACTATAAAGGAGCTGAACTAGAGGTCTCCTTTTCTGGATTAAGGGACTAATTCAAGACCGGGAAGAGATGCTGCTGGGTACTATCATTCCCCATCGCTAGGGTCATTTTTAGTGTCACTTTCGGAACCTGAAAAAACAAAAAAAAGAAAAACAAATATTCAAATTTATAAAAACTAGCAAAGGATACTTGGGCCCTATGCATTTAAATAAATTTGTTTATGCACCTACATCTTCTATTGATACTCAGGTATTAATGATAGCAAATCGCCAAGTTCAAATGTGTTTATTTTTTTTCGTGGGAAATTTTCAAAGCTGCATTACTGACCGCGTAATGGAGCCGGGGCTGAAAAAAATGCTCATTCCAGGCGAAGTCTTAGGTAAAATAAAATAAAATACTACGCAAAATAAACATGTCTGTCAATCCAAAGCCGTTACTTCCATAAATGGAATATTATCTGAGAAAAAATCCTATAATTTTTCATACCGTGCTCAATACCTTGAAAGCTATACAAAAAACATTATATATATATATATATATATATATATATATATATATATATATATATATATATATATATATATATAACACTTTCTGTATTACTTATTTACTTCCTTATAGAAAATTAAATTTTCTAAAAGTCGAGTTCTAATACAGTTATTTTTCTTTTCTTGTTCTCGAGATAATGGTTTACAAAAAAACGGTTATTACTCTTCCTTCGAATATCATCATTATTAATTACTTGATGGTGCATTTTAATAAGTTCTAATTTGTCAAATTATAATAATAATAATTATAATAATTTGTCAAAAAAGTTGTACGAGATTTCCAGGTACATATATGGAATATTACAGCAACTTTTTCACTTAAATCAATTAATTGGAAGTGCCACTTTATCATCCATTTTTAACACTTTTTTTAATTTTTTCCCGAATGCTGCTCTAACGATTTTGTATAAACTCGTTGTATCAATGTATATTTAAATGGTCTTTAATATCAGCTTGTTAGTGCTTATTAGATAGTGCTTATACTCATGTAAATAGTCTGATAGGATGCAAATGTCGAATTTTCAAAAGCGCTTCCTCTAAAGTACATTTACTTTTTTTATTTCAAATAATTAACTGTATCTCATTGTTAGTAGTAATAAAAAATGGTTAAATATAAACTATGAAAGAATTTGAGATAAATATTTTTGCCCGGTAGAAAACGAATTTTCGAAATAAGAGCAGTTATATCGATGAATATACCATTGAAAGCTAAAGATTTTAGTTAATTAAGAGTGACGAAAAATGGATACGCTTAAGTGGTTGTTGTAGTTAACGTATTATATATTATTTAATGGATAATAAATATAATTTACATGAAAACTATTTAAATTTCGTAGCCTTACTTGAACAGAAATTTATTTCTACTCAATGTAGAGTAGCAATGGGGAGTTGTGTGATGCTCGTACTGCACCAGATTTTTTACATATATAATTGATTACAAATTACTTTGTTTTCATTCTTTAAAAAGAGTTCATTTTTGCAACCGTGTCGGCACATCTTAGTGCTTCTGAACGAAGCCGAGTTAATGATTAATAAAAAATATTTACTCTAAAGAATAACTCCAACATTGCTTACTTTGTTAATGAATTTTTTTTTAAATATTATTAATGTAAGCAAATCAAGTATTTGCTCTTAAATGTCTTTCTTTCCATTAAGAACATCGAAAAAAAAAAACATTTATAATTAATGTAATTAAAAATATAATTAAGTCATTAAAAAATTCATAATTTATTATTTGTTGTTTTTCAGTCTTTACTCTTCACCCTCATTTTAAATCATTGTCATGGCAAGATCCGACGCGGAAAAGTCTATCGTAATGAAATATGTTGTGATATATGATTAAAAAAATTAAAAATAAATATTTTAAAGATTTGTTTCACAACGTAGTTTATTTTTTATATATATTTTTTTCCATAACATAAGTATCAAATTTAATGAAAATTTGTGGAATCATCTTCAATAAAACAGAAATATCAACATCTTAAAAAAATTGTAAGCATTAAACTTCTGTAGAAAATAGTCTTGTCGTTTACTACTTTATAGAGTGTCTTCGATAAAACATCAATAAAATATCTTAAAATATATCGGTAATACAGAAGAAGGAATAAAATATAATAAGTATTGAAAAAAAATTGTTGAAAATAAAACAAATCAGGATCAGATGAATAGAAATAATAACATAAAATAATAATGAAACTTTAGGAGGATACATGGTGTCACAGATAACATTTTCCTCCCCTTTAAATTCTAGAATGTTCAGAATATCATAATGAAATTTGGAGGAACCTCATCGGGAAACCTGAAGTTAGTTTGGTAATTGGGCTGTGGTAATTTTTTTTTACTGACTCTGATCGAAAATGGAATTTTAAATCGAATTCATACTGGGTACTTTTTTGACCCGATATGCATCGAGGGCGCTAATCACATAAAAAAAAACTTTTTTTTTTTAAAAGTTCAAAATTTCTCTGAAATAAAGCATTGTTTTGAGAATAATATTACAGTAAACATTGTAGACAATTAAATCTACTTTGAAATGAGACTACTTCCATTCCAGAACGCTAAGTATTAAGAGTGGCAATTATAAATAAGAGAAACGCCAAATATGCTCTTTTTTTTTAGAGTTCTGGAATAATAGTAGATTCATTTCAAGTTAATTTTTATTTTCTACAACGTTTACATAAATAGATTTCTAAAAACAAAAAAAACCTTTCCTTCACAGAAATTTGAAACTTTGTAAAAATTGTCAAAAGTAAAAAAAAATATAAAAAGTGTTTTGGACAAGCCATCGGTTATTTTTTTTGTCGTACTATGTGCAATTTTATCATCCAATAATTATAAGAAATAGAAATATTAATACTAATCATCCAGTAAACAGTTTATAAAAAATCGTATTTTTTGATGTTTTCTTATTTATTATTGTCACTCTAATACTAGTATAAGGAGTGGGGGGAAGGGAGGGAGAGGAGGGCAGGTTATCTGTGACATCCTGTGTATTGGTTAATTTAGTGTGAATGAAAACAATTTTTACGCAACTTTTTCAGTTTCTTTTGTTGAGATGTGTGGATCGATTTTAGTTTTAGTGGTTCTCAGTTTACTCTTCGTCTGCAAATAAACAAACACAATTTTTTTATCAACTTTTTTTTTGCCTGTTTCTCAATTAAATCGGATAGAACTCCATTATTTTAGAACTCCATTTATTTTAATAAAACAGGACATTAAAATTGGACATTTTTAAATTTCTCTTTCTAAACTATTTTAGCAAAAATCATTGACGTTTTTGAAAAAATTAAATACATTATTTTAAAAAAAAACTTAATTTAATTGATGCAAATAATAACCAGTGTCCATTGCTAATTGAGAAAGCATGTATTTAGGACAGACAATGGTTATTAGAACTTAGTTTCGACAGCTCTAGGAAAACATACGAACATTTTGTTTTAACTTTTTCCACAAATAAGTTTTCCTAAAGTTTCACTAGCGAAGCGATACAGAATCTGAAGTTGATATTATCAAAGGAAGTTTTGAACGTTAAAGGCAAACTTATATAGAAGTTGATTTGGAAGAAGGTGGGTTTGGTAAACTAACTTGAACTGCGGAGGCAGGGAACTTTGGATTTTTACTTTTTAAGGGGTCTTTGGTAGATAATTGAGTAGCTGTTTGGAGTAGTTTAAAGAATTAAGACGAACATTTCATGTATAACCCTTAACTGGCCGCGTCAGGTCAATTTGGTTCAATGTTAATTTTCTTGAGTGATTTGTACAAATTTTGATGGGGAGTCCGTTTTACCCTCTCTCTACTTGTTTTTCGTCTCAAATGTTAAGTGTGCAATAATTCAATATGCAAAATTAACTCGGTAATAATGTACGCAGAATGCAATGAAGAAAAAATGGTTAATAAAAATAACATTATTGCATACATCTTTTTAATTTTATTTTTATTTTTATTTTTTCTAATTTGTTTTAATGAATCTTTGTAATCATTTCACTATTGTTGACTAGAATAAACATCAGTTCTCTCAATCTTATTTAAATTAACCATATTTTAATTTGTGAATTTTTCCCTAAACATTGCCAATTTTTTCTATTATTTCTCATCATAATACATATAGAGTGTTTGAAACAAGATATTTTACATTCTTATATTTTAGCCAAATCTGTTTAATTCACTTTAAGTTATGAATTAAAGGAACCTACCTTAATTGATTTGACGCGACTAGCTAAGGATTAAATATCAAAATTAAAACCTTGTAGATACTCTTTCGTAGACTCAGCAGTTTACTAAGTATCTGCTCACATAATGGATCTACTCCGAATCAAATATTTGGAGCACGTGCTCCATACACATAGCAAGTATTTCATTGTGTAACGCCTCTTTATTCACATCTAACTGGAGCATCTGCTCAGTTTTTCCTGATCAACTATCTATGACTTGAAAAATAAAATAAAATAAATACGTATATTGATCTTAAACCAAATTTGAAATTTAAAAAGATGTTGATAGTGGCGTGATATAAAAAACAAAAATAGCTGATAAATTTAATTTTCCGAAACCCATCTTAGCAACCATCATTAAAAATAATTAATCACAAATTCAAGGCAAAACATATGCATTAATTGCCATATAAATTGTTTAAAAAAAGAAATTGTTTAGAGAAACTTTTAATCGGATAACACGAAATTTCGTTTGATGCGAACTGGATAATTCGGATACCTCCGAGTTCGTGTTATCGTGGGACTGCTGTAATTTTCATTTTGATGTTGGATTCTCTCTCATCCCTAGTGGGGATGACAAGATTTTAACTTAGCTCTTTAGCAAGCTTTTTTAACGGCAAATTAAAACATGAACCGGTGAACTGTACAGAGAAATCAACAGACAGGAACCGATGATTTGATTAGTGAATTTTTTTTCATAACCCTTAATTAATAATTCATTACTCATTAGATGTGCTGATGAAAATTAACTTAATGATTGGCAATTTCCCTTCATCATTGGTAGGTAACTACCTTAACAAAAGTGGCGTGATTTAATTGTACACTTATAATCGAATTATGCTCTAAACTCCCCTGTTTTTTTTAATTAGCTACTGTCTTGCCGAATTGGTCAACTGCCGATTTCCCAACTCTTTTATCGATGAATCGAATTAGATTTCTAAAATATTTTTAATAGTTTTATCAATATTCTTATGTAGCAAAGAAGGTGGACACAGTGAGAAACCTCTGTTTTTATTCAGGTTTGGCATTTATATCACTAAGGTTTACATCAGTTGTTAATAATAATAATACTTATAGTGTGTTTACTGTAACTTGAATCTCGGATAGTCTCCATTTAGTGATTCAGTCCCAAAAAAGCTTTTAAATTTTTTTTCCGATTCACGAATGTTTAGTGATAAGACGAAGCTAGAATGGTGAAAAGCTCCTCCATGATTGAAAATTGAAATATATCTGCCAAAAAAAGATAACGGATTAGTTAACTAAACAAATTGGCACTGGCTAATAGTCGAGGAAACATATAGAATGAAATAAATAAGTGGTGATGTGAGAACATCGAAAAAAGCTAACAGATTTTAAAATGTTCTTTTGACTTAGCAAATTACATAGCAATGCACTTATTCCCTCAATGACTTCTTATTCCTTATATTTCAAAATATCTCTAATCAGATCTTGTTCACACTTTTTGATCATTATTACAACTAAGTTATAAATCCAACCTGGCTGAAGGTGTTGGCCGGAATACGCCAAATGTTCCTATGTATAAACAATGTTTGGCAAGATCCTGACCGACTCTTGACAAACATTTTGGCTCAAGTTCAGTTCTCGTAAAGCAAACGATCAGTCTAACCGATGAGGGATCTTCTGTCGGAGTAAATCAACAGTTGTTTTTTTTTTGTTAGTTTATCGTACAATATAATTATAACAGTGAGAGGTAAAGACTGCATTGCGCAGGTATGATTTCAATTAGATATAGATTAACTGTTTTTGCAATATCTTAATTATTAAGTAACATATTATTTTTGATTTGTACTTCATTGTTAAAATTATATACCTACACATCATAACAGTAAAAAGAAAAAGAAAATTTTTTTAGTTCCTTCATAGGCGAAGTAGTTAAAATGTCATAGTTAATATTGGGTCATTTTTTATCATTAAAGTAAATTAAAAAAATATATTAACTTGAATTTGTAAAATTATTTTAAGATTTTTATTGCATTATGATTATTGTATGTGATGTTTAAACCAATAGCTAATGTTTTACTGAGCCAAATATAACAGCTGACATATTTTACAATATATTTTTGGCGATTAAGGTTTCGCCGTTATTAAACATTAATTTGGATGATTCTAATTAATATTGCCGGATATATAAACACATGACAAGATAACAGATTCAATACTTCTTGCTCAAAAGAAAAAAATTTCTTAAAAAAAAAGTTTAAAAAAATACAGCTATTGTTTAAAACATTATTAACGTGGAGATAATTTACAAGTCTCATCGATTAATTATTATAAAGCAGTTGTGTCTCTATAGTCCGACACTCGCTAGTCCAAAACGTCCAGATGACCGATATTGTGTTTGTCGATACATGAAACGTTCATGTTACCGCACGTCGATGTGTGCGAGGAAGACGAAAGTTCTACTATCGTCTGTTGCACTTGAATAATTACTCACCACAGTAAAACATATTTTTTGATTACACCATCAGTTTTAGTAGTGTTTAAAGTTCCTAATTACAGTTTAAATAGGTCAGAACCCGGTTGAAGTGGCAAAAGTTGGCAGTGTAAATGATGGCCTTCAGAAATAATGAAATTTCTACTTTCCTCTGTTACATATTTGGTAATTTGAAAAACAAATTCTATAATACATACTGATATATATATGCATATATTTATTATCAAAAATAGATATTTATTTAGCATGTTTTTATTTAACCTCCAGTAATCCGTCAAAGCTCCATTACCTGACATATCCCATATATGTCGGATTATAGAGACTCAATTGTATGTAAGTTCTTATTGGATTATGACGTGAACTAAATTACACTGGTTGAATCAGTTTAACATTTATCGCAATTATTTAAAAATGAACTGTGGGTTTTATAGTTGACTTGAGTCGAAATTAAATATATATTTCTTTTAAAAAAAATAATTTTTATTTATGAAGGAAGGTGGGATATTAAAATAAACAGATTGAATCATAGTGAAATAATACTTTTTTTAACTTTTTTATTATCTATTTAAAGTTTGGAGAAAACGAACAGGAAAATATTTTACTATTAGCCAATAAAGTTTCTTATAGATTAATTTACTGGAGTAAGATCCTGAAGATTAGGAAAAACGCCTCGAAAAGTTGAAAATAATTTAAAAAATAATTTTATGAAAAAACAATAAATAAATAAGGAAGAGTTCCCACATTACTTATCAATATTTGCATAACGCTTATTAGAAGTGTAATTAAGTAGCTTGGTATATGTTTAAAATAACTGAGACTCTCAGAATGATATTTTATTTTTATTAAAAATTGTATATCAATTTTTCAACCAAACTTGTGTTGTTTATTTCGTATGATTGTAATTATGAGAAAAATAATTCAAATGTGTATTATTAATAATCGTCAATTCTTCTGCCTGTAAAGGTGTCAAAGACAATTTATTTTATCTTTTCAGATGTTTTATTAATCAAGCATTTCGACATTATTAATACTAACCATAATTATTAATTAGTAACAAATTAACAGCTAATTTATCAGCAGACTTATGGTTTATATGATCTCACAAAAACGGTAGTGCTGTTAGTATTTCCATTATATTCCACTTAAGTAATTTGTAATTTCTCAAGGAGAGGAAAATAAATTTTAATTACAGGCGCATCCAATATCATCTTTCCACTTTTCTCAATAAAAGTAAATAAAATATATGATTTATGGTTCCACATTGCGATTAAATAACATTAACAATTAATTAAAACGTATAATTAATTACTCTAGTTTGATATTCATAGTCAAATTAAAGTTAAATATAATAAAATAGTTAAATGTTCTACAAACTATCAACGAATTCTATAAAGAGTTACTTACGCACTTGAAATTAATAGTAAAGTACGTTATTTATAATTTAAAAAAATATTTTATTTAATTTTTAATAAACTTTTATTCAGACCATCTGTAAATGCTGCAAATTATTCAAATTATTATTCACTTAGATGATCTTTAATTACGTAAAATTATTTATTAACCGTTAAATTGCCTCAATGTACAATCCATTTTGATTTTTTATCTATGGTAAAAATATTGTTAATAACAGAATATAAGAGAAAACTCAAAAATTCTATTTATTTTTATCTTGATTTTATAATAAACTTTAAACTTTTTCTTGCGGGAGTTGGGAGTTACATCTATCGTGTTTCTAATTTGAATAAGATATATTAAAAAAAGAAAATTTTTAGGTATTATTATCTATGTACTTAAATATTATTTGAACATTTGTACATAAAATACAATTGAGAATGTGAACTGAAAAACTTCTTACTTCTGTTTTTTTATTTAGATCGAGATAGCAATGGTTATTATTGCTCAGATGTGTGCTCTGTTAGAATGAAGAGTCTAATAAATCTGTCTAAACTGATCCCTTCCATAATTTTTTTACCTTTAAAAATCAATAATAGTTGCAAAAGTATCTTCATCCAGCAACCTGCGGACTACTAAAGTTCTTATATCAATAATTGAAGAAATGGAAGTAAAGAGTTTTGCAGTTCATAATCTCAGTTATAGTAAAAATTTATTCAGCGAAGGATCATCATCAGTATTTAACAATGTTAAATATTCATGAACTTTCTTGGTTAAACCACTATAAATCCTAATTTATTCTGTTCTTGACTTAGGGCTTACTTCTCTGCGCACTATTGCCCTGCTAAATTGAAACCATTATTTGCTACTAATCTTCTAAGTGGTTAAAATGTAACAAGCAATGTTAAAATGTAACAAATGTGCCTCTAAATAAATGTTTATATAAAAAATCATTAAAATCGATGAAAGGGTACTAACTTGCTTAGTAAAATTTCGTATTAATGTCATACTAGAATATCTCAACTAAAAATAGAACAATTGATTTTTATCAAACCTGATTTTGATTTTATTAAATTATATAAATTATAAAAAAGGAATGATGAGCGTTTGTGGTTGTATAACGGCCAATCGTAACACGCAAAGTGCGACAAAATCAGGATTTAGCTGAACAAAACTCATATCAAGTCATCAAATTTGTGCCATATGTTTCTGTAATATAGAGGTATAAAGTGAACTAGTTTCATAATTTTTGACTCCTTCCCTTTTGACATATTCAACTTTAAATATTTCTAAAAATGACTTTTGGCCATTTTTGATAATTCATATTAGAAAAAGGACAATGTTTTCATGATTGAAATTTCTACAGCCATACAAGGAAAAGAAATTTGAGTGACAAAGTTGAGTCTCTTTTCCTTAATACACTTTTTCATCGCTAAAAATCACGTTTTATGTTTGCGATTCATTTTAATCACTTCTTTTACTATTTAGGTGATGTGTTGTGGAGACAAAATATGTAGAGCATATTCTTATAATAATTTTATTTTGTGTTTTGTTTTGATGTTTACATAATTATCTGAGATAGAGACATTTTCTCAAAGAGTTTTTTAAGGTAACTTAACTTAAAATGGCTTCAAAATAAAAAGTACGAGCCCGAAAAATGTTTTAAGCACGATTTTGAACTCACTTAATCATAGAGAATAACTGGTAAAAAAATCAAAAATGTCGAGCACGGGGTATGGGTAATTTTTAATGGATTGATCCAATGTTATATTTATTCTGTAAATTCTTTCTCGTTTTTAAATTACGTTAAAAAAAATGAATGAATGATATGCTTATAATATACTAAAAAACAAAACAAAAAAAAATGAATAATACTGTTCTTTCCTCCCCCTTCCCCGATTAAATCGTTGTTTAACTATTTCTTAACTGCCGACTAGGATTTTTCATTTTCTCCAAAGCAGTAAATATGATTTACAGTCCCAAGGGAAACAGGACAGTCGAGGAGAGTATAAGCCTTATTTTTTAAAATATTTTTTATTCCATTCAGGGATCCCATTCACGGTTGCCAACTTTTATATCAGTGCTACCACTCCACTCGCTGACAACCCCGGCAGGGTTTTGACACTCCTATATATTGATGCATTAAAAATCACCTCTTTTTTCACCACATCCAACCCTTATCTGTTCTCTTTTATAACTTCAACGTGAGAAAATCTTTCACCTCTTATTTTTCGCTTGTTTTACGGTTATGTACATTACGATTCTTATGCTATTAAATTAAATACAACTATGTTAAATTCTGGTAAAGAATGCCCTGAAAATAAATAAAGGAAAAGGAAAATATATGGTCATAAATAGAAATGATGATTTTGGATATCACCTATATGTATATTAATATCACCTATATTAGCTATATCACATAAGTACTAGAAATTGAGAAAATTCTTTTCAGTGTGCATAATAATGGAAGTAATTGACCATGACAATTTTTTAATAAAGTCGAGACAAAATTAAAATAAGGCAACAGCGGAAAATGGCTTTTATTTTTATGTCATAAAATTACTATGTTCGTGATAACTGTCCAATAACTTGACAGTAATTGCTTACTAGATAGTCCGGAAAATGAAGCAATAATAAGAGTAAATAAATGTATAAGATTGGGCAGTTTGGACCATTTCATGTATTGTTTGAAATAAAGTGTGGATTGAAAAAATCCATGGTAAAATTGAATTGAAATGAATTGAATTGAAAAAATTGATGGTAAAAATCCATCCTCGGATTCTGACACCAGAAGTTCATGCTATTTAAACAAAATTTAATTTTCGTTCATTTTTTATTAAATACCTTATATATAGCAGAGTCTTGAAAAATTGAGCCCTAAGTCAGCTATATTTTAATAGAACCCCTGATACAGGTTTTCAAATAACAACGATTTTTCCGAGAAACGAGAAATTATCATTTGTTGACTCTATTTTTGCTAACAGGTGAAAGCACTTGCAATAGATCCTGAGATCGGACTTCGCTCATGACACGAATCATTTATCACAATTTTTCGTTAAAAACGATATATTGGGAACTATAGAGCTCTCTCAGGCTTTAAATTTTATCAAATTTATCCTACTTTAAAAAGGGCATCCATAATGCTCGTGCGATAGGTAGTTTACTAGATTGCGATATGCAGTTTACTACCGAACACTGAATAAATGAATGAAAAATGAACGAAAATTGTAGAATTTTACTTGAATAAAGTGAACTTCATTTACCATGGCTAAGGTACGGAATTTTGGATTTTTAATTTCAACCCAAAGCCGAATATCATACCAAACAACCAGAGCAACTTTTGGGATTTGAAAGTGCTTCGTTTCCTGAACTTGTATACTGCTCTTTATTACCGGCGCAAAACGCTGTCTTTTATCTTTTGGGGAAAAATAACGGCCCATTTTCTTTTTGCACCGATATATTACTTAATAAATTAATCAGACGTTTTCTTTTCTTTTTTTTTTATTATATTTTTTCGTATTTGTACGTATTTCATAAAATCATTAATCAATAAAATACAGGCCCCAAAAATGTTTATAAAATCAGCTATCTTTCTTCTATATTGCAAGGATTCAAATATTATTGAAAGCTATCCAATTTTCTTTCTACTATCTTATAGTTATAGGAAAATGTGATTTGAGGATTCGACGGTATAACATTTTTGACAAATGGGTGTTTTTACGAGTCGTAGAGATTCGAATGAACTTAGAATGACTAATTGGAAAACGGGGAAAAAAAATTCTTCCTTTCTTGAATAACTTGTATTTTTGTTAAGCATTGCTTAATAATAATAGGCAGTCACTTCGCATTTTGTGAAAAATATATTTTTATTAAAAGTTACTTTATTTCAATTCAAATTATCCGGAATGGATGTGAACAGACATGTTGAAATGAAATTTGGGATTAAAAAGAGTTTCAATCCTGACTCTCGGAGTGAGACAAGACAATGAGCCTCAGAAGATAAGTCACCTTTTATAATAAAGCCAAGGAAACGTAGAGCCCAGGCCATCTTTAATCACAGCACTCTACAAATTGAAGCATATTTCTCCTTCCACCTTTGTCTTGTAAGGAAATGCTCTACTTGTCTCAGATTTTTCAATTCTCTTCGAAAAAGAAGGATTTTCTTTTTAATCAGATCTTTTTTTTTTTTTTTTATTAAGATTTTTATCAGCGAGTGAGTAATTTGTCAGGAAATGATATCCCTTTAAGCGATAGGAATGAGCAGCCATCATGAAACTTAATAAACTATCCTTGATAGTTCGTGACCGGAGATCATCTCAAGATAAATTTTATCCCAATCCTATATTGGTATTTAGGATCATTTTATATCGTTCATTTGAAAGGAGAGTGCCACAAGAAAATTTTTTGTTTTCCTTATTTAATTTTTTAACTCAGTAAGCTTCCTATAATGCGCACTTCTTTGAGTAAAAATGTCAGATTTTTGGTTTCAATACTTACAACAATAAAAAATTATTGCTAGTTTAGCCATTATAAGTTTACTAGTCCAACATAATGATTTCCTTCGGTATTTTGTTAGAGAGTAGCATTGTAAAGACTCTCTAGATAAAGATAATAATAGAATATTTTTTAATGTTCTTGTAATACTATTCTTTCAATTAATTGCTTTGTAAAAACTTTTTTTTTGGGGTGGATTCAAACAGATTTCCCTTTTTATTTTATTTTTTTACAAGGAAAATAATATCAGAGCTGAATAAATAACTTATTGAAATTGATGCGAGAAAGTTTTTTTTACATGGCTATTTAAAATATTTATTCTAGATTCTCAAAGAATGATTTTAACTCGAAACAGCTGTTTTACAACTTAGAGTTTATATTTGTAAACTATGAATATTATATAATTTTTTTTATTTATTAACGGCTCTCTTCGTGCTTGGTCGTTACGGTCTGATAGTTTAAGTCAGAGTTTAAAAATGGATTCTTTTATCATTGATGAGTATATATAAGAAATGTCAATTTTTTTTCTTTACTTTATTTTATTAATTCACAGCTGTAAAACAAAACTCTGTTATAACCAGCGAATGAGATGTGCTATGAAAGTTAACTTCACAAAGGAAGGCAACGATCATTCAGCGATAAATTAAAATTTATTTATTTATGGTTTCCATAAAAATTAAAATTAGAAAGTCTAGGAGATCTCTATTCCATCTCCATCGTAAGCATTGTCTTATATCAGGTTAGTCTCGTGTTGACAGTACTTGAATTAATGGATTTAAATGTGCATTCAGTAATTGAATTTCAGTCTTTCGTGAAATCGTTGAAGTATTCATATAGTGGTAGTTTAGTAATTAAATTCTCGTTAAGGCTACGGAATCGGAGTCGTTGGGAATACTGACAAAATTCAAGTCGCAGGTCTGGTTGAAATGGTACAGTAGTGCTGACTTGCGTCTAGTTATATATCTTTTCTGTATGATTAAAATCAATTAGACAAATTATAATAACACCTTACGGAAGATGTATTTATCGTAGACAGTGAAACAGCTCATATCTTAATTGACTACTAGTGTTACTCAGAATACAGGAACATATCTCACATCAAGAATGAAAGGAGCATAACCCAATGTTATTAGGTATTATTTTTAGAAAACATCTTCTGAAATCACACATTGTTAAACATGATAATATTGCGTCTGCTTCGAACAAAAATTTTTAATTTTAATTCTGAGCCTTAGTAACTCTAGTTTTACACTAACTGGTCCTCTCCAATTTTTTTAAATTATGAAATTCACAATTTAATTTTTCCTTTTATAGTTTTGCTTTTCCACTTTTTCGTTTAGTATCCATTTTTTTTCGAAATGAGCCTATTGTTCATTCCTTATCTTGTCACTGAAAACTGAAACCTGCTTTAAGAAATGAAATTTCTAAAAGGAATAACACGCAAATGACGAGTAGATAAATTACGACATATTTCAATAAAATAATGATATTGTGACTTTCTAATCACAAAATTTATTGATAATAATTAGCCTTCTTTTTATTATTTAAGAATCTTTCCATGAAATAACATAGTTGCTTATAGTTAAAATCACATAGTTATATGGGTAAATAAAAAAATACCAAATTGATTTCAAAAAATTTTTAAACAAATTAAAACCAATATTTTTTACCCAAAAATTTGCTTAAAAAAATAATAAATCTAAAAAATCTCATATTAAATGTTTACTTTTTTCGTTTACAATTTTACATAATAACATCAGCAATAGTAAGATTCATATAAGAGAACCCAAAATTCTGATAACAAAAGTGTATCCATCCATCAAAAATAAAAAAAATGAACATTGTGAAAAAAAAAGATTTCCTTTCAGAGAAATTTGGAACGTTGTAAAAAACGTTTTTTTGCGATTAGTGCCCTCGGGATACATAGAATTCATCTTAAAATTTCATTTCCTATTAGGTAGGCACAAAGTCAATGATACGGCTCAAACTTCAGGTTTACAATTGAGATCCCCTAAACTTTCATTCTCATATTCTAAACATTCTATAATTTTAATAGGAAAGGGCTAGTCGCACTTTGAAAAAAATTTATTAGTATATAAATATGGCAAGGGTGTCCCAGATATATTAATTATCTGGGACATCCTTGTCATATTTATATACTACTACATTTTTTTTTATGACAAGATATTTCTAATTGATAATATTAATATTATTATTTTTTCGTTCACAAATGTTTAAATAATATTATTCCAAATGAAAATTGATTTTAATTAAAAATTATTTTTGATTATTTTAGATAATTGTTTCACAAGCTGAACATAAAGGATTCCTATACTAAAATTTAATTCGATTTTATATATGTCCTTTTATGTGTATGCCCGCTTATATTTCAAAAATATATTTCTTTACTCTATTAATTTCTAGAATTTTAATACTTTTCAAATGCTCAACAATCTTGAACACAGCACTCCATTGTTCTCAGTATGCTCACGGCCTTACAACATTGAGATGCCATTGACAAACAAATAGTCCATTCATTTGACAATAAATGATCTGTCGTTTGACATCAATAGCAAAGTGATTTATTCGATTTGTATGAACTAGCATTGACCAGTAATCGGCTCAACGAACTATTTGGCTTGTTAACTGACTAACATTAACAATCTGAGAGTTGATACATCTTGAACTAATAATTTTGTTCAAACAACTTTTTTTATTAAATTTATTGTTTCGTGTAGTATATACGAAGTAGGGGAAGTAGTCTTCTTACTTCCCAAGATAAACGGTTGCGTTTATAATTATGTTATAGCAAAGGTTTTATTTTTTTTTTTATACACAAAAGCTTAATATTGCTTTTAATTGATACTCACCTTTGACGTAAACTAATGACATTCAAAAACATATATTTTTCGTAATATTTTTAGTCGTAATTTCGCCGAAGATAGACTTTTGGATTGTATTGAAAGTCGATGGAGGCCGGTGGATGTGCATTTTAAATCCTTTTCATAACCCATAGAACACGGTTTTGGAAGTTACGGGTTTTTCCCTCGGTTTATTTGGGTACTTCCAACGGCTCAAATATATTGGGATGAAATGAGCCGAAATTCTGTAAATTATAATGAGCTGTATTGCCCACTAGTAGCAGGCGAGAACGTTCCAGATGGTAAGCGAACAAGCAAACAATAGTCATTGATAAAATCATCTTTTTTACAAGTTCAATGGGGGATTACAATTTATTTGTTTTTAATTAGTGTTGAATGTAGCAATTATAATACAAATAATCACGATCTGTAATTAATAAAAACAATTCTGGATGGTTACCGTAGTAAAGGCGAAAGCCCTCGGAGTTGAAGAGGACTTGAGAATCAAGTTGAGGTTCATGAAGGCTAACATTGACGCTCTGATTGTAAATTAACAATACGCTATGAGCGTTGTTATTGGTTCAAGATGTATCAACTCTCAGATTGTTAATGTGCCAGTTAATAAGCCAAATATGAAAGGAAATGGATGAAAAAGCAAAGAAAGTGCATCAAATGAGTATTATTAAATACTGTTAATATTATTAAACTGGAATGAAGGTTATGAAATAATATAATGATTATTATTTATAAAACAATAATTTTATTAGCCATGAATCATTATAAAAAAAAAAAAAAGAATTATACATCAAAGAAAAAAAAAATTATAGCATATTTTTATTTTGAAGAATAATAAAACCTTCAAAACTTCTCAAATTTTTATTTATATTATAATTCTTCCGACTATATTGTTCATTCATCTAAAAGCATGTAATTTATTTGATATACATCTCAGTACCATCACCATTTATATAAATCATCAATTTTTCTTTATATAGGATTAATCAACATTATTTGTATGTAAATCTTATCTACTAATTATTGTTTTGTAATTAAATATTGCTTATTGTTATTTTACTGGTAAAACTCCATAATGGTAACCCTAACACGGAGGACATCTAGATTTTTAGGACCTGGCTGATCTTAAAAATCTAGATCTCCGCCATTTTGGGGTTACGATTCTGGAGTTTTACCGAATAAAGGAAATTGTTAAAATAAAATACAGTATAATCTCGATAATTTATATGGTCAAGTGTTCGAAAGATAAATTATCTTATAAATATAAATATAATTATAAATTAAATGAATTATCGAGATTTCCAAATTATCGAGATTTCTAATAACCGCAGTAAAAAATAGGAAATAACAAAATTAATACAAAATTGTATTTATATGAATGGAAATACAAACGATATAGTTTGATCAACAAAAAAATTCGGTTATTTTCTTATGGTGCAATCCTTGAAAACGGATCTCATCAATGGCTTGGTTGAGCATGTTCAGAGCAGAAAATATGTTTACACAAGCGTCCGATTTTGCTAAGAAATGACATGTTGTAGATGCATTATTTCGCCATTTTAGAACTAATCATGGGCACATCAATTTCATCTTCATCTCCTTTTTTGACGGAGTCAAAATGTCCTCGTCAGTTAGGATCCAAGCTACTGCTAAACCTTCGTCAAAATAGGCGAAATCTCGAAAAGTCATAGGAGTTCTTAATTTTGTGGTAGGTGTTTTCCATCCTTGATGCTATATAAGAGTTGCATCACTACTTGCGTTAAATGTCTAAAATCGTTTTATTATGGCCAAGTTTAGAGATTGCAGCTTAGAGGTTGTGCTGGGAGGCAAAAATAGAAGATAAACATCTCTGAGTGATGTGGTACTTACTGTTGTAAACCGTACAATTATCAATAAACATTTGAAAATTTTCGCTGTTTTTTATTCCTTATATGTACCCATTCGTTGAAAATTTCACTTATGATGCATGCTTTTGTGTTTACACTATAGGCGTTCGGTAAAGTTTTTGTTTATAAAGCACCTTGCATTCGCGGATTTGCCAGTTGGTAAACCTGAAGTAGACCTTGTAACCTACCTAATTAGCAATAAAATTTTAAGATGAATTATTATCTGGCACTGCTTTGATCTGATGTGACTCGAGAATGCTAATCACAAAAAACGGTTTTTAGAAAGTTCCAAATTTCTCTGAAAGTAAGCATTTTTTTTTTTCATAATATTCAAATTTCTTATTTTTGATGGATAGATATACTGATTTCATTAGAATTTTTGACTCTATTATGTGAATCTTACTGTTGTTTATGTTATTATGTAAAATTGATGATTTTTTAATTGGAGATTTTTAAGATTTATTATTTTATTAAGCAAATTTACATATTATAAATAATATTTACTTAAATATTAGTTTTTGTTTGTTTAATAAATGTTTGTAATCAATTTGGTATTTTTTATAATAACTTTTTTGTGAAAAAACAACTATTGAATGTAACGTTTTCTTGTTTATGTTTTTTATTTTATTTTTATTTGTAAAACAAAAACTGTTTAGTTGTGACGGAAACAACTGTATGATTTTTGGGAAAGAATCTTAAATAATAGTCTAATTATTATTAAGAAATTGTGTGGTAAGAAAATTAAAATATTATTATTTTATTGAAAGATGTCGTAATGTCTAAATTTATCTACCCGTCATTTACGTTTTATTTCTTTTAGAAATTTCATTCCCTAAAGCAGTTTTCAGCGTTCAGTGACAAGATAAGGAAGCAACTCGAATTAGGCTCTACAATAGGCTCAAATCGAAAAAATGGGAACTCAACATAAATGTGAAAGGGCACAACTGTAAAAATGTCAGAAAAACTTAAATTATCAATTTCTTAATTTAAAAATAAATGGGGAGGATCAGTTAGTGTATAAATAGAGTTACTAAGGCTCAGCATTAAAAATAATTTTTTGTATTCGAAACAGACGCGAAATTATTATTTTTAACAATGTGTGACTTTCTTTCTGTATGGCTTTCTAAAAACAAAGATGTTTGAGTTAAGCCTCTTTCATTCTTGATGTGCGGTATGTTCCTATATTGTAACACGAGCAGTCAATTAAGGAATGAGCTAATGTTTCACTGTAATTAAAATGTATGTTGAAATATATACTACTAATTTTATATATTTTGCATTTTTCGTAGAAATACATCTCTCGGAAGATACTGTAATTTGTCTAATTTATTTTAATCATACAGAAAGGTTTTATTAAAAAATACATGTTGTCTAATTGATTTTGATTGTACAGAAAAGTTTTATTAATTATTATAACTAGTCAGAAGACATTACTACTGTATCATTCCAACCGCACCTTGGACTTGAATTTTGTCAGTTTTCCCAACGAATCCGATTCCCACAGCCTTGACGAGAACTTAAAGAGTTTCTTTGAGAGTCTAGAATAAATGTTTTAAATAGCCATGTAAAAAAAACTTTCTCGCATCAATTTCAATAAGCTATTTATTCAGCTCTGAAGTTATTTTTCTTGTAAAGAAAAATAAACAAGAAAATCTGTTTGAATCAACCCCTACCCTCTGTTTACATCAGCTTCCATCTTGAACTAACTTAGTCAGTGAGCTCTTCTTTTCCTCTTCCTTTGACTCGGAGTTTATATTGAAATGGAGATTATTATCATCGTTGTTTTCTCTTGGTTCTAGTTATGAAAATTCAGCATGTATTCAGATAAGACTATTTTCAATGTTATGTTTTAGCAATATTTTATATTTTTGGATATGTTCATATATACATATTTTATCAGAGCTTTGTCAAATTATTTTATTTTATTTTATCCAAGAACCTTTTCGAATGCTCGACTATAGTTTATGGCTATTTGGGAAATAAAAAAAAATAAATGAAAATTGTTAATGAAATCCTTGTCCACTAACACTGTCATTTAGCTGAGTGATCCTTGTTTTGTCATTATCTACACTTTTGTCAGTGAGTGGGCCATACAGGTAACGAATGAAATCTAGCAAAAGCAGGGTTATATGGTGTTAGGCTTCATTTTCCAGTGCATTTCTTGGTTATCCGTGCAACCGTTGGTTAATTTTCGGTCTTCTGTGTTGATGTGTGTGACAGTGACAGTCAAATTTCACTGTGACTTCTGCTGTCTACGAGTTAATTCAAGACATTGTTTATGACAGCTTAGCTCATGAGCTTTCAATCTATGATTTCTGGTTTGGTTTTTATTTATAAATGCATGCCTAGTCTCAAAATTATGTATATTTTTTCTTGAAATTTTATTATATTACGTACTGATTTGCCTCCAAAAGGCACCCAGTATTTCATAATTTCATGTATCCCCCCATCAGTGACATTTTTGTTTCAGCGATGTCAAGTCTAGTTTTTATACGATCTGCCAACTCTCTTGTCATCCATCTTGCCTTGTACAATACTTAAGCTTGTTGGCTATGTTGTTATGTAATGTACGAGCACTTGTAAATTTGGAACAATTATCACAGCTATGACACTTCATCGACCTTGTCGAATGAGGATAATGGGTAAGTTTCATCGACTTGAGTTTAAACTTTTAATAATACACAATGGCGCATATTCTCCACTTAGCTGGCCTGTCATTGATTTTTTTCTTTAGTTATTTAATTATAGCTGGGTCGTATATAATATTTATGTGTAATTTAATTTATAGGTATACATTGGCCGTGCATTTTAATTTTGCTATATAATATTTCTGGTAAAATTATAATTTATTTTATTTTTTATGATTTATTTCCCCGTTATCTTTTGGTCCTACTAGAGCTCCCCTAAGACTCTGCTTGGTTAGGTTTTTTGATGAAACACGCTTTTCTATAAGTTTTTTTTTTTTTACTTTCTTACAGACTTTTAATTCGAGAGCAATTTCTGTCTTTAAAAATTGAAAGACAAATCCCGCAATAATATTTTGGTTGCTCTCGAGATGAATGCAGCGTATTTCGACTCCATAATTTTCAGATAGTCGTTGTACTCGTTTATATTACAATACTGAAAAATCAGTTATTGTATTTTATAATATTTTTAATTGATGGTTTAATTTTGTGGGTGTTTGTTTTTGAACTAAGATATTCCCGCAAACCTCTTATAAATCCCTTACTAAACAACATATTACGTCTAAGTCCTTTTTGTGAAGGTACTTTCCTGTATTTAAAGGATTTTTGATAATTTTTTTTGGCAACTTGAAAAAATTGTAAAATATAATATTTTTTGTCAAGATATCTGTGCCGGTGATGCAAATAAGTTCCGGCCAAGGTTGCGGACCTTCATCAGGACTAAGTAAAACAGGATAACGACCAGTATAAAATAGGATACAAACAGTATAGAAATTAAAATAAAAATAAGGCAAATAATAATTAAGAATAAAGCAAATAGTATGAAAATATAGGAGTATGAAAATTTTATATACGAATAATAAAACAATTAAAATCAAAATAATGAGAAATGGATGAAGGAATAAGATATAATAAATAATAAAATATAATTCTATATTTTCAAGAAGTTAGCTTTTCATTTTTTCTTATGCTATTTGTATCCTGTTTTTTGCTGATTGTTTACTTTTTTTACTTAACCCTGATGAAGGCCTGAACTTAGGCTGAAATGTCGCCACACATTAAAATATGTTTTTACTGTGTTTTATTTCCTAATCGCACTCCTCGACCAACTTTTCCTTGAATTAGTGCTTACGTCAATGATACTTCCACCTCTAACTGATTAATCTTCATAACATTTTATTAATTAAAATATAAAAGTGTAAACAAATTTACCTCTATGGGTGGACCCATGATGGGTCATTGGCCAATTACATAATGAGGCAATTCTGTTCCTTGAGCAATTCTTCACAAAAAAAGGCGGCTTGGTCAAGATCACGCTCCTCAAATGGGGTTTTCCACCAACTACTAAAGAGCCAGATTACCACTTTATGTCACAAGAGGGTTTCAGGAGGAATAATGATTTTTATATCAATAATACAATGCAAAATTAACGATATCTCTATACAAAACAATTAATTTAATTTTTAATGTTGGATGTTTTTAATGACATTTTTGTTTGATTACTGAAATATACGACTGCAACAAAGCTGTACTAGCTTACCGATTATCATTACATGACAATAGCTTGTAAAGAAATAACCGTAGATATCATTTTAACGAATCTTCTGTTTGTAATATTTAAATGATGTATCGGTAACCTGTTACCATTTTCCAACAAACTCTAGAAATGGAATGTTTGACTTGTAGCGGTTGAGCTACTGCAGTTATCACAGAAAATAAATTTCGCTTTGATGGTCGGTGATCGAACCCAGTTTAGCAGCTCGGTCTATAGTGGAGCGCTGAGAATATATCGTGTCGAAGTTCTCTCCTTAGTCTCATGTGAACATGGTGTAAGAGAAGGTTTTCCCTCTAGTCCCAGGAAGCGAAACCTGAATACAAAGGCACTCGGGAAACTCATGAGAACACATTTTTAAAAATTCTTCACACGTGACGTGTTATAAGAGGTATTGAAATGAGCCAGAGAATAATGCATTGCTCCTTTTATCTTCATTTGTCTTGGAACAATATATATTCAGTCTTAAAATTCTTGTAGCACCAACTTGCTCAGACATTAATGGGGTACTTTCCTCGGCGAGATAAGGTTTTGGTTAACTTATACCAGCTAACTTTTGTGTTTACTGTCATTATTATAGGTTATTTAACAGTTTCGATTAGATTTTTCAGAAGAGCCATTTAGTTGGTTTAACCAGTGATATGACCGATTCATTGTACTTACCAGAACATATAACATTATAATGTGTTATATGGCAATCTACTTATAAATCATTCTTTGAATAGTACTGCCGTCATAGGCTATAAGGCCCTATCTCCAAAACATTTTTTCAACACATTTTTTCATTGCACCCGAATTATTCTAAAAACTTAACCATTTTATGGCATTAGAAAACCCTAAAACCAATGATTAGTATCTAATCATTCACGGCAGAATAGTAGATGAAATGTACGAACAAAATAGGGTGTAGGTGGAATTAATTCCCACAAAGACAGGATTTGAATTTTTTAGTTCTTTTTTTGGTATCTTTTGACGTACTAAATGTCTTGAAAAATGTAAGTGTACGAAGTACGTTTTTTTTTTTTTTTTTTGCCGTAATCTTAAAACTAATTAATAATAAATCGTGCTAAAAAATAATGTTACATTGTTTTGTTTTTTTAAAAAAAAAGGTGGCCACTAGTTCCCAAGATAAAGTTTAAAAAAAAATTGATTTCTTTCCAATTAACGAGTAATCACTATTTTGTGAATTTATTTTGGCAAATGTCATGGAAACTGCTTTTCCTACGATGATTATCATCATGCACTACTTTATGGCGCATTTAACTAGCTCCAATCTGGATCATAAGAGATATTTTCAAAGTATGGATCTCTTAGATCTCTTACTAGTTCCTAAGATAATTTTTTTCAGAAACTATTTTTATTTTTTTTCCAAAAAACGAGAAATCATTATTTTTAGGATGAATTTTACCAAGTATCATGGAAACTGCTCTTCCAACTGTGATAATCATTATAAACTACTTTATGGTGCATTTAACTAGCTCCAATTTGAGTTGTAATAGACATCTTTACTGCCCTGCTTAGTAACAACTTACTAAATAAAATTCATTAATCTTACTAAATAAAAAAGTCCCAAGTTACTGCATTACTAATAAGTAAACCATTTACTAGTACTAAATATACTGCATTTTAAGACTTTTAACATTAAGAAAATTATTGATTTTACTGTATTCTTAATAGTTTTAAAATAAAGAAGAAGGTTTTCGAATAACAGTGATTTGAAAATCTCAAAAATGACTTTTTGGCAGATACTGCATTCTTGCTAAGCTGGGCAGTACAGGTCTAATAGTTTCAGATATATTCAAATTTTTTTTCAAGATATGACGAAAATTCGTGTCCAATGAGTTTTTGAAAAAAATTATCCTGGAAACTATTTATAGGTTTCTATTACCACTCAAGTTAGAACTAGTTGAATGCATATTTTCCATAATATTTGGCAAAATACATTCTCAAAATGAAGATTTCTCGGTTTTTTGGAAATAGAAAATAGTTTCTGAAAAACTTTATCTCAGGAACTAATAACTTTGAAGAGATCTCTTATGATCCAGATTGGAGCTAGTTAAATGCGCCATAAAGTAGTACATGATGATTAACTTCCATTTTGTAATTTATTTTTTAAAAACAATATCATATCCTTTTTTTGTATGAAATTTTCTGTAATTTTATACCACATATGATTTTTTATAATATAAACAACAAAATAAATCAATTTGGTGTCTTAAAAAAAAAAACGCACTTGGCGCACTTAGATGTTTCTAGACTTTTAGTTTGTCAACAATTTACCAACAAAGAACTGCATAATTACAAAACCCGTCTTTGCCCTGAATTAGTTCTTCCTTGAAACCTATATCTCTTCTACCATAATGCCTATTTATTAATATAGGAGAGTGATGATGAGGTGGAGGGGATAATACTAGCTGACTGGGCATGAATATTAAATTTTTGTTTTATATTGTTCTTAGATACATGTTTTTAATTCTGTATACATGATAATTTTTTCATTTCATTTTATACCAGTTACCGATTACGATTGGGGAGAAAAAACAGCCATAGAGAGTCTCCTCTCTTGACTTTCAACCCCCCACCTTCATTCCATAACTTAATTTTCTTCACTAACGGTCATTCTACATTCAGTTGGTATATTGTTACTTTTATCGTAAGAAAAAGTTGTGATCTACTCAAAGATATAATTATTTTAAGGATCTTTAATTATTTCGATAATAACTTGTTAAATTTCCTAATGAAAAAGAAAAATAGAGCTGAACACTATTTTTCTTTTGAATTATAAAAAATAAAATTTTTAAAACTTTATTCATTTGAATTTTATTTGTAGAATTTTTCAGTTATGATGTGGGTTGTAATTGTAGTTAAATTAAATTTTAAATCAGAACATCTTTTATCTACGAAATTATACGAAGACACTTTTAAGTTTAAAATTGGCTCTGATATTATAGTGTAATACTTGTCTATACGAAACATTCTGGGGTTGTGAAGGACCTGACAGACCTAGGATTTTACATTGTCGGTGCACATTCTTTCATTCTCGCAGGACTACTAATACTAGCACATTCATTAACCAATAGGTTCAGAAGTTATAATACCAACGCTCACTTAAAGTATAAAATGGAATTTTCATTATTTATGCTTGTATTCTTGTCTAGTGTTTTATTTCTTCATCTTAGCAGGAAGTTTATTGACGATTGTTTATTCTTATTCTTCTTCTATAAAGTAGCGATCCTAATAAAAATCCATCATAAAGTGAACTTTATTCTTTGAAGTCCCATTAGTGTATTAATAAGCTGGCTACCTAGCCCGATTCTTCTTTATTACTATTCTATTCAAGCATTTCTTTTATTAGTAATTTTAAAGGCAATATAAACAGCGTCTGTTCTTTGAAGTCGTGTTTTATTGCTCAATTTATTTTGGCAGCTTCTCGCAAAGCTTTACCTCCCTTCTTTATTGCTCATGTTAAATTTATCTTTTCATGTCCCTTGTGATTCTGAATAATGTCTTTATTTTCGTTTTATTTTAAATTAATTTGACTCGTATTTTTCTTTTGAGTGAATTTTATTTATTTTATTTTTTTTTCAAAGTTTTTCGACTTTGTTTTGCTAAGTTAAAAAGTAATCCGACAAAGTAGATGGTCTTGTTTTAGCATAAGAAATATTTTGAATCTACTACAAAAAATATATATTCCCTCCATTGCTATTAAGTTGTAATACATTTTATTTTATTACATTTTACACTTCTTTATGCAATTTTTGCTGTCTAATTTGGTATTTATAAATATAATGTTTCTTATTTAAGTTTTATAAATGGCGCCATGAACCCCATTTCCATATTGAAAGTGCCGGTAAGGTAGATTTGCAGGGATCGCTTGTATTATATCCCCCTTATTGCCAAAGTTTGTGAATAGGAGTATTCTCCTTTTCAGAATATCTATTTATAGGCAACCTTACGTCATAATACATTTATATTTATATCAGCTTACTCAGACGTAGATTTACACTATTGCCTATTAGGTGATAGTAGCAATCTGTCATCCCTACACTGAGAAAATGCTTTAGGGAAGAATTACCCTAAACCCAAGGGTAATCGCTGGTATGAAGCACCTTAGAAGTTTAAATTGTCGAGAGCAGCGTTGCCCCTGTGTCTTCTATTCATTACAGTTTTTTTGGAATTGAACTTCATTTTATTGAAAATTTAGAACCTCCTAAATTCGGCAATTAACGTAGTCATTGTTTATATTGATATTATTTGCTTATGTTTATAAGAGTGTTATTAATGTATTATTTTTATCATGCCAAAAGGCCGTAGTTCATTATATTTTTCACATGGGTTCATTAATGAGTAGTACTATAAATTAAAAATAAATAAAAAAACAACTTCAAAATCAATAAACTGCTTGTTGGTCAAAACGTTTTTAAAATCAAAGCCTACCAGGAAAAGGCTCTCAACCTCCTAACTTATCCACTGACTAATTTCATATATTGTTTGTACTTTTTTTGAGTTTAGTGTAATATTTTAAACCACAGCGCCCATCATCACAAGGTACATTAATTTTCTGCTAAGAGAGAAGTTAGCATTCTAAGGCATCGGAAGTCTTCCGACAGGTGGCATGATGCTTTTGTTTTGCTTTTTAAAGTAATTTTTCATTTATGTCTGAGTAGAAAACATTTCTCTCTGACCATTAATAAATTGGTTTAAAATCCTTTCTTCGGTTATCACGTCCACACTCTAAGTTGCTCATCTTATATTCTTCGTATAATGAATGCATGTCGACGCTAAGAAGGTCACTGGGCGTAACTCTCAAAATGAAAACATTTTATTACAAGACATTACAAGATATTTTAATCAACAGCCAGAAGAATTTTTTATCTTTTAACCCTTGTTTATGTAGCAATGCTACTGCCCTATGACAAAAATGATGTTTTCGAACGAATTGGATTATTTTTCGCGCTGCGTTGAATGGTGCAATCCTTTTTTGTATGATCACGTTAGGTCTTCGAGAAAATGTAGAATTTGTGTTTCATAAAAGTTCCGTTTATTTACCATAGCTGGACATTGAAAGTATGTAACGTTTAACAAAATTACTGACAAAGTCCCTTGTGGAACTCACAAAAGTTCTTCTCTCTCCCCTTTACATTAAACTGGGTATCATGACTCAGTTTGTACGTGCCATAGACAACGGCAATTATGTAGTGTTTATCACAGAATGACTCTACATAAGCTGAAGGTAGGTATTTTTACTGAACCTTAGATCAAATGGATGTGTATTTGAGGATGAGCCAAGCAGACAAGGAAGCCTGGTGTAGCCACAAAGATATTGTAAACAACTTATTAGGAAACAGAAGGAGTGCAGATAGAAAAATTGGTTTCCCTAATTGCTGTTTTTTTACAGCGAGGAACACGATGAACATTTCCACCAAGATTTCAACCACATTGAAAGTATCACACAATGAAAGTAATCAAGGTGGTTGGATTGTTAACATGATGGCAAAACTACTGTTGGTCTCTGAAAAGAAAAAGTACATTCCATGAATATGGATGAAGTGCAAATAGAAGAAAATCTCTGTATAGTTAGGTCAATATTCTTGTAAAATGTACGTAAGTACATTTCTATTACATAATTGCACAACTATTTAAATATACTCTGTTCTTAGGCAATAGAATGATCTTGTAGAAGGCTATATATATGCTATATATATATATATATATATATATATATATATATATATATATATATATATATATAATATATCGTTAGAGGGTGAAACTGCACGTAATAGAAGAAGATCGATTACATATTTGGAATCAGTGCCCTAAAATTAGAGGGAAACGACATTCAAAACCAAAACATCAATTTTTTTTTGGCAGTTTTATGAGATAACTAACTTTTCAATCATGTTACGTTTTGAGTGGCGATGGACGCGCTTTATCCGACAAAAGTTGCTTTCAAGCAATATTTTCAAATATTAATTAATACGTTTTCCCTTCTCATTTTGAATTGAAAGGATTCTGAAACTTGATTAGAAAATCTAAATGATTGAGCCTGCACCAGGTGAAGCAGCTCTCAAGGAATTGGAAGAGGCAGTCCAATATTGAAATATATCCGCCTGGAATCCAATAGCTCACCTGCTGTCCTCACTGTGCATACTAAATGTCCTTTCTAATTTAGCCTCTTCTTTCTCCTTCTACCTTGAAAGATTGTGATTATAAATTATAAAAAATGGTATTTACTTTTGTACAATGAATTTTTTATAAGGTATGTTCCGTAATAATACGATTCCATACCTGGTTTACTTCATGGCGGTAACCGGCAATTCAATTTTTTTTATATGAATAATTGCGTCCCGGGTAAGTCAGGGCTGACTTAGTCGAAGACTACCTTAGCTCTTGACTTAGCAGCTGGCTATGTATACTTAATCACAGACTTACTTTGTTTGGTCGTAATTACTGACGTGTGATCTCACGGACCACTCAAATTTAAAGTTGTATAAATACAATATAAATTAAAAAAAAAATAATTATTAATACGAACAATTTTTAGTTATTCTGCCACAAGAATTTCTTGAAATATGTTCAATTTAATTTCTAAAATAATTAAATTAAATAAAGGAAGTTTTAATAAAATAAAAAAAACATATATATATCAAGGACTTGTCTATTTCCTAGAAACTACTAAATTTTACATTGATTATCACACAGAACTAATTAAAAACTATAATTAAAAAAAGAGTATTTATAACGATTTTTTTTTCTGGCCGTAATTGTGTTAATTATATTTTAATTATAATTATATAACATAACACATTTATAGCGTGTGTTACGCTTTCTCGGGCGCATTCTAAGGAAATAAGCTTCTTACATTTATAGTACAAATAATATTTTATCATTTTTTTTCAGACTCGCCTCGGTGTAATGCAAGTAAAAAGAGAAGCAAGAATGAAATAAATATATTAAATAATAATAATAAATTTATAAATCGTAGTGAACAAAGCTTTTGTTTTAAAATTATTTTTATTTATTTTACAATTATACGGTTTTATTTTTGGTTATAGATACGAACTAGTTAAGACGCTGAATTAAAAACATTTGAACATAGTTCTGAAATTTCGCAACTACTGATGATTAGTCCCCGAAACCAATGGACACTAAAATCATTCAAGAAAATTAAATCTAACAACCATTTTCTAATTGTGAGTTCTAAGGGACTAAATGTCAAACAGTTTTATGGTTTTTTTTTTTTTTTTTTTTAATAGTTTTATTTAGTTGAACTTTTATTCTTTCTATTCTAGACAATGTCGGCTAGTAGTTTTAAAGGGTTTTCCTGCACAATGTCAGGTAACAAGTACAATCCTTGCAGAGAATGGCTGTAGTAAATTACGCGAAAAGAATAAGTTATGGAGTAGAAAAATTGATGTCGTGGAATACAGAAGATTGACTGATTGTATATGTTCTTATTTTCTGAAATTGACAATTTTTGATTTGCCTATTTTTTTTAAAATGAACTCTTCTTTGTAAAATAATGATATGTAAGAGTTAAATAACTACTACAAAAGTAACTATTAAATTCCTTTGATGACCGTTACAAGAACTAAACCCCAAAAATCAGAGGCCGTTATCATCATCTGCAGCTCTCTGACCCACACAGAATGACGTGTTCTTATCTATCCCATTCAAGCAGTTACAGACAGCATGGGAATAGGTTCCTTTTCCTATCAACTCATATAACCTATCCGGATTTTTCTTAGGTTTATTCGTGCCATAAGTTTGAATAGTTTCGATTGGTTGGGAATATTTTCTTATTTATAACCTGACAAAAAATTATTGTTAAGGACGCATTGAAACGTGTGGATCTAAATGAATCGAGGCAACCACTTCTTTTTTTTTTTTATTAAAAGGCTCAATTTTATTATTTAATAATTCACTTTTCTGAAGGAAAGAATTTTGCATTTATGCTTTTTACGATACCTCAATTATTTTGAAAAGTTTATATAGAAATAAATGACTTTTTTTTTTTATGTGCAAATATTTGAGAGATAAGTATCATTCAAAATTTTCAGTAAATAAATAAAATTTTTAATCTTTTAGTCTTACATAATGTTGCATAGAAATTTCTTACGAGTTGTCTGTGATTTATATATATATTTTTTAATAATAAAAAGCAGAACTCTGTAACATAGTTCGTATTCTCCATTAAATCAAATAAATATCAAAATGGTGGGGGTGGCAGAAAAAAATTGAGATCCCCAAAAGGTACTTCTACAGTACCAACTCTTCTTTGGACTAAGAGGTCCCCAAATTTAAATTTAGTGAAATCTTAACAAGTAAACGATAATAATTATCAAGTAGTTGTTAACAATTTTATAATATGCTTTTGGTTTTTCAATTCAATATGAACAGTTTGTATCTCAAATCATCTCGGAAGTGAAATCATGGTTTGAACCTCTCGTGTTTATGTAGGCTGTTTGATAACCACAAGCCTGCGGATATCCGGAGCGAAATATCTTTGAGGCGAAACAACTTTGATGGGAATATCTAGTCGATGGAATTGCTACAGTGTTTGAAGTGCATACATCTGCTGTTCCAATATTAAATTTGAATTCTTGGTGTCGAAAATTCTATTGGAACATATAATAATGATTCAATTTATTATGATAAATAAAAAAAATATGAAGAACATGTAATTCATACCTACCTCGCAAATGAAATACTTCAAATATTTTTTAAAAATATTTATGTCCACAAAAGTTTAAAGTAAGTAGGTTTTATTTAAATGTAAAATTAAATAAGAGGAATGGTAAATCTTAAAATAAATTTGTTAGTTTTTTTAATCTTTATATCATAAAATTATATTATATACTTACCTTTCAAGCCTATTCCTTAAAACATTTCCCGTAGTTTTATGTAACTTGAGCACATCTCTAAGCCAATCATTCGATAATCAATCTAATTAGTTTATCTAGAGTGCCCTGGGCGAGACTTACTTCCGAGCCTTATCCTACCATCTTTGAATTTTTCAAAACGGATTTACACCACACGTGTAAGAACAGAAACCAAAAAAATTCTCCATTCACTTCATGAATTCTAAGCGTCTATTTAAGGGCTTCCGACATTGCGTAAATATTACAAAAATTTCTACGACATCTGTGACTGACCGAATTTAAAATAGGTATCCGAATCATGAAAAATGTGATAGAATTAATAAACAAAGTTGTTTCTGTTCACAAAGCAATTTTAGGAGTTATTGGGAAAAAAAGGACGGTCTTTGTTTACAATTTTAGTATCTCCCACGTGATTATGGCAAATGGATTATTCAAAATTTAAAAGAGATATATTATTTCTTGATCAACAACTACTTCAGGGTGTTAAATATTGTAATCAATCAACAGTTTTTTTTCTTCAACAAACTGAAGTGCCTTCTTTATAATAAAAAGCTTGAGTATGTACTTTAGTGTCTGTTAGATCAGAGGGGGGCGACAACCCAGGCCCCGCGCAGTTGAATAAATAAATAAATAGCTTATGTATTACAGACGAATTTATAGTTCTAGGAGGCTCCCCCGACTTCTCCTTCTTTTAGGAGTATATTCCATACCTCCCAAACCATGGCATCCCTCCGCTCTAATCAAGGGCGACCCTGCAATATCAAATCACACAGAGCATTGAGCCTAAATCCGCTAGTGTCTGTAATCGTTGTCATGGCAACCTCATACCCTTAGACACAATTATTAGATTATTTTATGAAGTTAATAATCTATTAAGCTAAATTTTAAAGTTATTAAACCTTTTTAAAAAACGGGTTGTAAATATCTGTATTGTCATTGTCTTTAACTACCTTATCTATGTTAATGTAGTTCTTGTTTCCTGTCATCTCTTTCCCATGTTTTCTATTGAAACGTAGTGGAATAAATATCAGTGATTAAAATCATACTTGAGGTGGTCCCTCCTCTAACCCCACGTTACATAATAAAATACTAAGACAGTATTACTTTTTTATCCGTTCATGAACCTAAACCAACGAGTTAGCATTTTTTTTAATCTCCTGCCAGTCATGGATATACCAAAAATCTTGGTAGTGTTTAGAACTTTTCGTGTTAAAAAAGATTCATTTGCATCAATTGGCAGGCATTTGACATCACATTTTCTTAAAGGAATTGAATCCGTTGCTCAACATTCCTTGAAGGGATAAAGCTTTATTTGGTAAACGCCAAATTGATTGAAGTCGCAAAATGATTTAGGCTTAGACAAACAACTTAGGGAAGAAGCTTGTGGGCAGAGCTTAGCACGGCAGGTTACGCTCAAGGAAGGAGAAGTCTTCTCCCTCTGAATTACTTCAGAGCTACCCTGTTAAATAAACCATCTTGATTTTTTTTTTTTTAACATTTTGATTTTTTTAGATTCTTTTATTGAGTGCACTAATTCGTAAGCTGATTGTTATTTCTAAAAAAGGTTATTTTTAGGCTCATGCGCACATAAAGTTTCTTCCTTAAGTTACCTCCGCATGTCCACCACCATTATCGTATCAAGTTAAAAATATCCAAACATATTCTTAATGCAAGATAAGAGGAAAACCTTATGTAGAAAATCCATTAGGCGTGTCGGCCCAGCGGAATACGTAATGTGCCAACAATACATTATGTATCTAGGGATGTAATAATCCAGTAGGTGTGAGATGAAAGAAAAGGAAGTTAGTATCTCGTATATACCCTCAAATGAGGATCCTGTTTCAATATGGTTATATCCTTCTCTGCATTTGCCATCTTGGGTTTTATTTGCTGGTGTATGTTATCTGTGGAAAGGAAATGGTATTTAGGGATCAATTTGCCAATTTCCTTTTCATCCAGAATATTTTCATTGACTAATTAATTTCTGCTAACAGTAATAGTGGCTATAATAGGCTTTATTATTTCCAAACAGTTATAGGCTCATATATCCTATAGTGAGACAGTTGTTTATTCGCATTGAATTTTTATTATTATTTATTTTTCTTAGGCTATGTTAAATTGATAACATACACTTTATATTTGTCCTTATCTTCACAAATCGCGTAGATTAGAGCGTATAAAATCTTTAATCGGCCGTCGTTTTGAAACCAAAAAGCGAATGGTGATGTCGAGATAGCCATCCTGTGGTGCTGTAAATCTCCTACTAAATCTCATAAAAATAAGCAGTATACTCTTGGCTAAAGGCTGCTGACAGCGGACGGCGGACGGATTTTTTAAAATGCGATTTTTGGATTCTACGTATCTTGAAACATAAAACCTAAAACTTTGATGGGGGTTACATTTTTTTTTCTTGACAATAATAAACCAAAAAGATATCTTTTATTTTTATGTTGTCTCAAAAATTAAATTATTAATAATCAAAGAAACTCAATGAATCTCCCCTCCTTTCTTGGTCCTGCCATATTTTAAGCCCACCTCAAACTTTAGCAATTTCGAATACCCGCAAATTAGAAGATTTTTTTATTTTAAACAATTTTGGATTTTTCAAATACTACCAGTGAATCACACTGGGATTTGATTCGTAATTTATTTTCCAGTTAACTTACCGTTATTCGTTTTTACTTAATTATGATTATTAAAAAAAATTGTATATCAAATAAAAATTAAGTATGAATAGTCAATTTCATTTTGATGAACTTAAGAAAGAAGATGAAGTCGGAAAAATAATACTTAAATTCTCGTAAAAAAACATATATAAACAAGTGTGTTAAGTAGAGCTAAACATTTTTTCAAATGTCCTTAGTACACATTAGATTTCCTTAGGGCTAATAGAACTTTAATAAGGCTTAAAAATTAACTTTAACGATAGACTCAAATATTTAACTAATAAAGTTTCGACTATTTGAGCTTATGTAGCATATTAAGAAGCTTTCATCCACTGTTCTTTCTAATATTAAAATCAAAAGCTTTGTACTTAACACTTTTGATATTTTACTTCATTTGGCACAGCATTTCTTGTTACAACTCAAGCTTCGCCGGGGTCATTGGTTGATAAATAGCTCTAAAAAATACATGTACATTAATACAATTTCTTTCAGCTAATATTCTCCTAATTACCACGTTGAGATATTCCATTCAGGATTTATTTAAAGCAATTAATATTTTTTCGCTATCACAGCTTGACTATCAACTGAATTTTCGAGAAACTACAAATTTAGCATAAAAAATAACTTTTATGCAGCTGGTGTCAAAACGTTCAGGATACATGCTTGTTAAAGCTTTTATTGTAAATATTATTTTATATATATATATATATATATATATATATATATATAATATATATATATATATATATATATATATATATATATATATATATATATATATATATATATATATATATATATAACTTTTAATTTTTTCAGGTAAGAGCAAACTCTTTGTATTACCCACTTGGTAAGATTATTATAAATATATTTTCTCCCTTGTCGATAAACGAATATAAATTAATAAATGTAAATACGGCGGTGTATCTGCTTTTAAATATTAAAAAAATGGCCAATGATAATGTTTCAATGCCATTCTTTAAGGTTTCTTCATTACAATTGCAAAAGTAAATTTTGGATATATACATGAAAAGTAAAAAACATATTTCATCCGCATGATACCAATTTCTGTTTTCTTTTTATACTGTTTGTATACATTTAAAATCTGCTTCTACTTTTTTAACCTTACCAGACATGAACACCTTCAACAATGCCAATACCGAACTCACCTCTAAAATATTTCCTTCATATTGCTCACCTCACGTTCATCACCTCCTGTTCCCCATCGTACGTGATGTTGCGTGGTTTAGTGAGATCTCTTCTTTGGAACCCGAACCTAACTTCCATCTATAACTTCCATATTCAATTCACTTATTTGTTTTCATACGGTGATATTTTCGCTGAATTACTCTATACCGCTACATTTTGTTTTGTAAGTTTTATTTGATCAAATTATTTTAGGAAACTATAGCGATAAAATTATGAAAAATTTGTTTTAGAGTTGATTCATTTATTTTATTTTACAATGTGTGTGTCTGTGTGTGTGAGTGAAAAGCCTAGCTGAAAAACGAAAACTAAAATTACGTATATAAGATAGGTATATTCTTCAACTAGCTGGAAGTTTATTTCTTGGATTTTACACTTGTATACAATTTTTTCGGAATCGGCTCCAACAATTTTGTTGAAATTTGCCAAATGTCTTCTTCTTTTCAAAATTCCTTTAACTTTTCATGCATGAAGTATAGCAACGAGAAAATGCAGAGGAAAAAGTTATAGTGAAAATAATATTATATATTTTCTAACTACATCTACATTTTTTACATTTTTACTACATTTTTATTACATTAAAATTCTCAGTCAATTTTTATATATTTATATATATATATATATATATATATATATATATATATATATATATATATATATATATATATATATATATATATAGTGAGAACGGTCTAACGGAATAAAATGGCTAAAAATAGGGAAAATGCAACTTGAGTTCCAAAAAAATTCTCAGTCAATTCTTTACTTCCCCTGGCCTATATATATATATATATATATATATATATATATATATATATATATATATATATATATATATATATATATATAGGCCAGGGGAAGTAAAGAATTGACTGAGAATTTTTTTGGAACTCAAGTTGCATTTTCCCTATTTTTAGCCATTTTATTCCGTTAGACCGTTCTCACTCCGGTTGATGGTGTATATATATATATATATATATATATATATATATATATATATATATATATATATATATATATATATATATAGCGAGAGAGAGAGAGAGAGAGAGAGAGAGAGAGAGAGAGAGAGAGAGAGAGAATTTTTTTTTTGAGTGGTAGATTGGAAGAATTTTGTAGATTTTTTTAAGCCCTTGATATTTTAATAGAATACAATTATAACATACAGTTTTATTTGCTCTAAGTTTTAAAATAGATATCTTATAGATAGATGAATAGGTAGTACTGATAAATAAAAAAATAATAATATTAATATATAATGCAGTTTACGTACATAGTATGTATAATTGATCAAACAACTGTATTTTAAATATAAAACATCCTAGACCGCAATGATTATTTTCTTCATTAAATCAGTTAAGCTATGAAACTAATTTATTTACCTAGATGACCTTTGTAAATAATTTTAATTGTGTGGTGTGCATAGTTTTTACGTTGATCAGATCTTTTAATATAACCTTTCTCAGCTGTGTTATTGTTACCTCCCTTTCACTCCAGTTATTATAAATTGTATTGGAATGATGTACTTATCTATTTCGTAAATCATTTTAGGACTGCGAGATGGGCATTTGTGTGATGTTATCCTTTTTTTTGTCCCGATGATGCCTAGTCGAATTGGTGAAATTACGAATGGTTAGTTATTTACTGGAATTTGAGAGACATGTAGCTTTGAGGACTTCAAACATTCAATTATATACTAACATTTTTTTTTCATCAGTTTAATTTTTTTTAAAGAGTTTTTGCCCTCTTTAATCGCTATATTCCTGGATATTGTCTTCTGAAAAAATAAATCAAATCAAATAAACCGGTAAATTTTGTAATATAGCTCCTCACAATTGAGCAACTCCGAGAGTTTAATAAGATATGATGTGAGCTTAATAAGGTGTCGAGTCAGACAAACAGCAAAATAAAAGCTCCATCTCGAGGTTATTTAGTATAGCTACTTCAAAACGTAATTTTGTTGATTAGGTGATAAAAATAGTTTCTCACTAAGAGCAATGTCTCTACTAGAGAAGAGTGCTGGAATTAAAGGCTTTTCAACGAAGAGGACATCAAGAATATTCTAATCCAGTGTGTTTCTGAAGGTCTACCTACTCTCTTAATGAACAATTTTCTTAAGATATCTGTTTAATTTGTTAATCCGCTAGACTCGATAATCTTATGGGCTTTACATTATGGCTTAAAATTATTAAACAGAAATACAGTGGAGCGTCGATTATCCGAACGTCAGTTATCCGAACGTTCGATTATCGGAACGTGTTTTTTTTGTTTTTTTTTATGTGTGTAATTTTGATTAATTTGGTCATGAAATTACTTATTGGTATTGTTAAAATTATTGTTATTTTGAATAAAATTATACGAAAAATAAAATTATTTTTCCCAGAACCTCTATAAAGGAAGCCATCCTTAATTGTTTCTCAGAAACTGCTTCGTTAAATAGTATTTGTATACCTAGAACTGTATACTCTATATGCGACTACGTGAATTTCGATTATCCGAACTTTTGATTATCCGAACCACTACTGACAACATTAGTTCGGATAATATACGCTCTACTGTATATCAAACAGAATTTATAATTTACAGTTTGTAAAATTATAATCGGATGGTAAAATTACTATAAAAAAACCTAATGTCTCATTATAATTTCTTGATTTTGGATTATATTGAGTTTTACATCACTCCACATTATTTGTATGAAGATCTGAGGTGTAATATTTTAATTTAAGTTTTTAAAAAATGCTTAATCAAAATTACATGATGAAAACTAAAATATTAACGACTTAATAAGCGAAAGTTTGTAGGCATTATAAGTTTATTTTACTTATTAGAAGTATGAAAGAGATTATTCTAAGCACTTAGAAAATCAACCAACAAGAATAATAGAGGACTTATTACCAGTAGAACTTACTCAGATTACAACATCCCCACGATACAGAACCAGTAAAGGATAAATCGGAGAATAACTGAAACTGGAACAGAAATCGAGTTTTAAAAGTTTATTGAGGGAGAGAGATAGATAAAGTATCATTAGCAGTTGAGAGTTTGTAGTTGGGAAGTAGCAGGAAGAGCTGGAATAGCTTTGGAATTGATCAAGAATGGGTGAGAAAAACTTATCAAGTCACTACATAACTACATATGCTATTCCAAAAGATGTATTTCCCTTTCTCCTCAATATAACGTAGTTACGCCAATCCATAAAAAGGGGATGCCAGAGTGAAAGTATCTCCTGTTGTTCATATGATGTATATACCAGAATCTTGGGATATACCAGGACCCGAGGCTAAGGAGATAGATTAAAAAAAATGTAGGGGATAATTAAGATACGTTGAGACGATAGCGGAAAACCCAAGATAACATTTTTTCTTTACGATTGATTGTGGAGAAGGGTTGGAAGAGAGGAAATATTACATACTTGACCTTTCTGTATCTTGAAGCAGCTTTTTATTCCGTTTCAGGACAGCAGATATGGATATCTCTTGGTAACAAAAATATCCTCAGTAAGCTCATACTAATGCAGTAATCCGCCTGAATGGAAGGGAATCATAACAATTGTTATTTAAGATAGAAATAAAGCAGGAGGAAAACCTAAGCCCTATTCTTTTTTTAGAATTCATGGATGCCAGACTCAATTCTGGTGAAATGAGATTCCTTAGACGATTATTTGAAAAAAATACGAACGAATTATGACCGGAATCAAATCATTAGACATGATTTGAAGGTTCCATTCACGATATTAGGATTGATACGCGTCAAATAAAATGGTTCGGACACACATGTAGAATACCTGAGAAAATAAAAGTAAAATGGTATATGGAGGTAAGTCCAGAAGGAAGACAGCGATAGACGATTTAGTGAATGTATTGAAAATATGGGTAGAGAATGTGGAAAGACATTAAAACCGATAAAACTAGGGATTGAGATTAATGGAAGAAGTGGACCGGGTATGGCACTAACAGGCTCTGGACAGTTAGTGAAAGGAAAATAAAAATATATCTTCATGCAATAAAATCCATGTGAGGTTGAAAAAATGATGAAATATTACTTTTCCTCTGGCTCTCTTGAATTATGGCGTCTCCGGAGACATAGAATAAGCCTGCAGACTTGCCATAGTACAGCCTAGTAGCCATGGTTTCTATTTATTTATGTTATCATCTTTCTTATGTCCATTTTGGCTGTTTCTGACAAATTACTTTTCAGTGCATCGCTGCAATCTAGTTATTCTTAATTTTATTTACCTCCATCTTTCTACATATGCAGATCTCTTTTTATTCTCTTCTGTTTTTTTTCGATAAACTTTAATGAGACAGTCGATTTTTGATTTCCATTCAAACCTATATTTCTAGCTTAAGGAAACAGTTTCTGTACATTGAAGGACATATACATCAAACATTCCCCCAGATTTAATGTTGTAATTTTAATTGTTTGTAATTAGGATTTAAACTTACAATCTTTAAATACATATTATACATACATATTAATAGTAAAAATAAAAAGGCCAATAAGTCACGTTAATTCTTTTGTTTTATTTCAAATTACTTCGACGTTTCGGCCGATCAAATATCTTGGGCCATTCTTAAATCTGTAAAAATTGTTCAATCGATGTATACATTTAATTTTAAACTATAGGAGAATACAACCATCATTTCAGTTATCAAATACCTACATGCAATCCACTGCATTTTCTTGTTTACATGTCATTACTATTTTTTATTTCTTCTATTTTCATTATTTTTTCTATAGTAAAAAATTAGAGAAACTAATCGAACTATTTTATTGATTGATGTAAGGATTATAAAGATATGATTGTTTAAATTACCAGTAATTATTAATCTGTATTTTGTAAAGCTCCAGTAAAGATATTTAGGGGATTAATTCAGGGGAACGAGCTGTGATTTAAATATTTCGAATTTATTCAGGGAAAACAAAAATTTGCATCTTTTGCTCTTTATTTCATTATTATATACTTGTTTTTATGTATGTAAATTGCTATATCCAGGATGCTGTAACTTCATAGTCGGCTTTACACTGTAATTGCTCTGCTGTTTTTATTTTACTTTTTATACCAAATCGAATCAAATATCGGTTCAAGAGTCATTAATTTTAATCCAGCTGAGCAAACCCCCAGTTCAAACATAGCCTAGACCAATTTTCGGGCCACCTCGAGTAATAAGCTTTTAACACAAGAGATGAAAAAAGCACACTTCACTTAAAAAAAATTCTCTCTCATTTTGGAGGTTAGTTAAAAAATTTAATCCGTAACCTTTTAACTAATATTTACAGTTTTGTTTTTACTTACTAATTAAACTGAACGTTGTAATAAGAACAATAATAATAATAATAATGATAAATGATAGAAAACTTCTGTACTAAAAATTATGAGGCCTTTAATTTGTATTATGGATAAAAATCAATCGTCCGGAAATCTACCGGTATCAAATAAAAATCTACAGAATTTACAAGTCTTGATGATTTTGGCGTTTCAGTGTATATCGTAGTCATTATCGAAAACTGATTAAACCTATAAGAGTTTTTTAATAACATAAATATAACATTTAAATTGTTTGCCCTTTAAGTAACTCATTTTTTAATTGAAAAAAGTTTTTCCTTTTGGAAAAGAGGAAAAAAAGAAAACTTTTCGAGCAAATCTAACAATAAAAATCTTGGACCTAAAATTTTTTTTAAGATTCAAATGATCGCTTATAAATCAGAAACACTTTAAACGATTCAAACCCAATTTGGGGCATCAGTAAAGAAAGGTCCTTAAATTCCCCGATTTGCTTTAACTATAGTGTTCCTAGGTGTTTTTATATGGCAATCTCCTTTTTTAACACTTACAAGATATTACAATATTTTTTTTGCATTATTTTTTGGATTTTATTGTATGGAAAGAAGAAACTATCCTCTTTTGAACGAGTTAAAGAACGTCAAAATCGGGTAAATTGAAGACGAGATACAGAGCTTCAAACCCAAATGTAATTTTTTGGCTTTCAAAATTTTAAGCACCCTCGGAACTTGAAAAAAAATGTTTTTTTGTTTTCGATGATCTTTTTAACATTAGGATATTTTGATGTGCTAAATCCAAATCAGCCATCATTTTTGGTGTGGAAAATCTATAAGTCTAGTTTACTTGATATTTTAAACACTTTTCTTAATTTATTTGACCAAAGATCAATTATTTTTTAATGCTTATATTTTTTCTTTAATGCACTTTAAAAAAATAAATGTTTAGCTGAAAAAAAAAAAACATACCGATATCATTTTTCAAACTCGAGATATAAAATAAAGCAGTTTCAGCATGTTTCATTTTTCTTTCTCAGCTCCTAGGGCCGATTAGATACAGCGGTAGGATATGGATCGACTTTTTTTCAATGTAGAATCACCCAAAAAATATTTACCAAAATCGGTGACGGGCACATCGTGCAATCCCTATGTGAGTCCATTCCCATCCTCAGAACGTTATAGGTTTCCCATCGAAGTTTGCACTTGTTGGTAAGTTCTTATAGAATGAGGTTTCGCAGTATCTTTTGTGGTTGGCAGTCTGGCATGATTTAATTTATTTTTTAAGTGGATTCAGCAAATAGGTTTTGTATCGCGAAACGCCTATTTTCCTGTATTCCATTTTTTTTACGAAACTCCAGAAATTTCTTATTTTTTGACGAATTCTATTCTATTTTAAGTATGAAATATATAGATATAGCTAGGACCGTGGATTTAAGGACCGTTATTTAAAAAAAACAAAAAAAAACGAACATTTTGTGGTTTTTAGGCTTTATAAAATTTAGCTATGCTAAACGTTGTGGGAAAAACTTGTTTTCATCATGTTACCATCCATATCAACAAGTTAAAATAATAATAATATCTCCTACCTATTTTGCAAGGTAAATCTACAACTAATAATAAATCTTCGATTGAACTGAGTTGAGCATAAATTTTTATAAAATACTTTTTATTCATCGATAATTGTGATCTTTATTATGAAATCAACATCTCACAAAGGATAGTCTTTCTATTGTTTAGGTTATTGAATATTATTCGTATGGAAATGCTGAAAGATAAAAGTCACTAGGAAAAAAACCTGCAGTTTTCTATAAGCAAAAATGAAAAATAACGTATTATGTTTCTATGTTCATAATACAGAATTTGAGGAATTTGTGGTTATTAAAATACTTCAACCAATGAAACATTGACGTAGGAGGGGGAGGGAGAGGTAGAATCCATCTGGCAAATATTTTAATATCTAGTCTTCAATTGACAACCAACGAGCAGCGGAGACGTCGCATTTACTATTGTATGTGTACCAAATTGCTATTTGAATTTTTACTTGAATGTATATATGATAATTTATTTGTGTAATGTAATATCTTTGGGTATTTGATATTTATGTATATTTTATAGTTTTTCTTTTTACCTGTTTCTTAAGTCATTGTTGATTATTGTTATTTTATCATGACAATGTTTTTTGTATGCTGATTTAGTCTGATTATGGTCAAGAGATCGAAACCGTTTGCGAAGAAAATTAATATAGTACAGACAATATTGGAAGGCAGTGTCTTTTTAATCTTTTAACAGTTAATCCTGTAATATCGAGCCATTATTCAAGAATATAATTATGTATACCTTTTTTTTTTGTAAATTGATTGTGTAATGTATTTTTTTTCTTTTCATAGAATCCCTTTCTTACATTCTATAATCCGTAATTATGCCCAATAACGAATCCCAAAACACAAAAATGACCAGAATTTCTAATTGGTCATTCCTATTTGATTATTTGTAAGATATTAAATATTATGATATAAAATGCTCTAAGAGTGTGTTCTGAATTGTTTTTAAAAAAAACTCTAATTGCGTTGTGTAAGGGGTTTCTTTCAGAAAGGAATTTTGGAGTTTTGATCCTTTCAGACATTCATAAAGGAAATTTGGAGTTTTGATCCTTTGTCAGTAATTTACTTATAGTCGTTTTAGGAAAATTATGTTACAGTGCTTAATTCTTCAGCACTTAAGGCGAAGTTGCCTGAAATTATTAAACGGTGTGACATAATTACAGGAAGCATTTATTGCACAACAATCTTTAAGTCTCAACTTCTAGAATTTTCCGTCTCATATTTTTAGGCAAGTACAAAAATACCTGCAAATAATAAAAGTTGTAGAATAACTGGAAACTCTTCATATACTTGTTGAAGGTTTAATAAATTTCATAACTTAAAATTTATTTAAATAACTTAAATTATAAGAATAATTTTATATTAAAAAAAAAATTAACTTTAACTTTGTTAATCTTTAGTTATATTTAAACCTAGATACTTTTATTTAGAGAAACATTTCAATCAATCAATACAATCAATTTTGCCAAAAATGTTCAAAAGTATCAATCCTAGGTATTCCTTAAAAATTACAATTTTAATTATTCTTAATATGTATTACTTTCTATGTTGAAACTCATTCTTTATCAAAAATGGCTTGGAATTTTTTATTTGGCATTAAGTTCAGAAGAATTCAGAAGAAAGAAAAGAAAAACTGATATTTTGAAACAATTAATATAACAAAAATTCTAATTGCAACCTATATGATAACATATGAAGTGAGATTTTGAACTTATTTAGTAAAGAAACAAGTTTTGTTTTTAATGAAGAACTCCTTACCTCTCTTCTTGTTATTGAACATTGATAAATTTTCCTTCCTTGTTTTTTTTAATGTTTTGTATTTTAAGGATTTTTATTCTCTATGGAAACCTTCAAACTTGAATATATAAACTAAATATAATTTTATGTAAAATTTTGTATTCAGATAGTTCTTTTATTTTTTGGGGGTGAATGTGCTCAATCAATATTGCACAACATTGTGGCAGATCGTAATATTTGTCAATAGAAAAGTTTTAAGTTAATAATGATAATATTAATAGGCCTATAACAAATACAGTTTGCCTCGATCCAAACATCTTTTTTTCATATAATACTAAAATTTTAAAATATTTGTACAACAGTACAGTGATGTAAATACATTCTGCATCGTGTAGTTTATTTTGTTACTTGCATGTCTAATTTGTGCCTAACGTAAAATAAAACATTCTAATAGTAATTGAAATAATGACTTTGTACATTGATTAGGATTTGATAATATTTTATCATAATACCTAATATAACTTTCACACTTCTTAGTAATTCGTAATTACCTTGATTTTACTCTTACGTAATAAATAAATCAATTTATAATAAAATTAATAGATACAAAATCCAAACGTAGCTGAAGGTTAGGCGATCATCACTAATTTAGTGAGCTTTTGTGGTGGCTCACTAAAGGAAGTTGGGCAAGTGGAGCTGCCACCTGTGGAACGGCAATAAATAGACTAGAGGCTTTTATTGAAGTTAGCCACTAGCGGCTATTTTATTTCCAATTAATTTTACTTTTTAGGACTCACACTTGTTAAATTAAAAACACTTGTAGGCCTACGTGCCAAATGCCATCTTGTCTAATTAACGTCTACAATTTACTAAACAGATTCCTAAGGAATTGGGGTCCTTCAGTTCTCGTGTAATAGTAATTTCCTGAGTTCTTAGCTGGCTCAAATCGTATTTTATCGGTTCCTGAAAAAAGAAAGTTACGAAGTAAAGTGTTATTATAAATTTAAACCGTAACAAAAAACCACTATTGAATCTTATTTTAATTGTGTTGAAGAACGGAATATTTTGGTTAACCATATAGGTACATTAAAATGTTTAGAAAATCAGAGAAGATTTACTGTCGAAATCTTTTATTTTACAAGTAATTGTAATTGCAATTACTTGATGAAGCACTGTAATCGTGGTTCGCAATTAAAATTACATATTGAGCCAGTGTAATTGAAATTACCGATTTCATTAGATTGAAATTTGTTATCCCGAAATCAATTACGATCTTAAGCGATTGTAGTCTTATTTTTGTAATTCCAAGTAACTGCAATTGATAATTGCCATTAAAATGGTACCAAAAAAAAAGTTATTTCCACAAATGTACAAAGGAATACTTTTCGAAATTGTGTTTCGCTGAATCGAATGCAAATTTGCAAAAATTATAACGAAATTAAATACATATAAGTATAGAGTAAATATTGCTATGGCTTGAATTACTGGTAGTTGTAATTGAAAGTACTTAGGATCAAGGAGTAATTGTAATTAAGAATCACAAGCATAATTAACGTTTAGAATAATTGTAGTTGAATATTACAATTACTAGAGTGTATATGTGTGTGTGTATATATATATATATATATATATATATATATATATATATATATATATATATATATATATATATATATATATATATATATATACATAAATATTTATAAATTATATATTATATCAATCTTCAATTTGTAACATATTTAATTATGTTTACTGCTCTATGAATCGTAGCGTGATGTTGTAAAGCCTAAAGTCTCAATAAACGGTATATCTAATGTAAAAACCATCTTTAAAATGGGACTGATTTCTGAAATCGGCCCGTTCAAAAATTCAAACTTTTCAGCTTTATATAATAGTATAAATTTAGTTTTAGCAGTTTTGAATTTTCAGACTTTTGAATTCCTTTATATAAATAAATATATAAATAAAATAATTCCTTGTTTATTATTTTACCTTTTCCGTACCTTAATTTTATCATATCATTTATATCGAAGAAGGCTTCCAAATAGTTTCTATAAAATTGATTTTACATTAATATTGGGCATTTCACTATCATCAGAATTTTATGTACGATGTTTCTCTTGTGTTCACCTATTCGCTATTTTCTTGTTTTACATAATTTGTTTTTTATTATTATGAAAGCTCCTGTGAATTTTTCGCTCCACATGCCTACTACATACCTGAGTATGTTCTGAAGATGGGTAATACACAAAACGTTAAGATGAAATAAATTATAATTCAAACATTTGGAGCATCCTTTAAAATTAATTAGAATTTTTGATTTTATTGTTCTTTTAAATGGGCGAGATTCACATACTTATCCAAATCAGCCGTGTGCAACCCTGAAGACGGCCTACAAAGTGGGCGGAACCGTGCATATACCTGAAATAATTTTTTTTTTTTCTGAACACCTATCTTTTACAACATTTTTTCAAATACCTAACCTCGCTTTGGTGATATTGCAGATGATGCAGCTGCGGTGAGATGCTGTGGTTGCTGGCGGTGGTCGGGCTGGCCTCGGGCGCTAGGGTGCGGCTGTCGGTGATCGCCCCCACGCTGGACCACGTCCAGGCCCTCCCCGTCATCCTCCCCATCATCGAGCTGGCCGTCCGTAATGTCTCCGACCGCCAGCACGGCCTCCTACCAGGGGTCAACATCACCATCGCCCAGAGGAACTCCAACTGCTCCTCCACCTACGGTCCGCTGGCCGCCATGGAGCTCTACAACCACACTGGTGAGTCTTGTATCCGATTCATTATAGTAGGTAACATCATGGTATAAGTTCCTTTATATACGAGTTCTTTTTCAGAAAAGATAAAGTTCACAAGAATCTGGTCTGGGATGGTTGGCTTTTACTTCCTATGTTATAAATTTAAACTTTCGCACTCTAGCTACTAGAATAGGTTTAGGATTTTCCAGAATTCCTGGAATTTCTGGATACGAAGAAGTAGACAAAGGAGTAACAGAAAGCCATACACTGGAAAATATTACAGTTACTGCCTGTATATTTCGTTTAAACCGTAGCGGTCAATAGCGCTCGCACTATACATCCTAGTTTAAAATGTTGTAAAATAAAAATATTAGGCTTTAACAATATTTTTGCAAGGACAGAAACATACATGGTGGCAGAATGGTGATCTTATTTTATCGACATGGTTATGTCTGTCAAAGTTTTTAACCATTATGTATCAATAAACTACATATGAATGCCCAACTTCTATAGAGTGATACTCTGGTCTCTATGGTACTACATAGGTACTCGTATTGTTGTGGGTATCTAACGTTCTTTGGCCTCTCAACCTCCAATATCTCTTTGAAAGTAGACTTACTTCGCAAAGTTGGTTATATCGTTGGAAAGCTGATGAAATGAAGCGACTTTTTTTCAATTTGCCAAGGTTGTAGTAGCTATAAAATTCATTCCATGAGATTAAAGCCGAGTATTTCAGAAAAATATTCGTTTTTACTTGTTTACTTTGCTTTGGCTGCTATGATCGTCTGAAGAAGCAATATTTGTCTACAATTTGGTTGCTATCTTAGATATAGATTCTAAAAATGGTGACAAAAGTTGAGAAACGTTCAGTTACAGCAGAGAAATTTGAACTAGTTATATTGAAAAAACAAAATGTTTTTTGGGAGGAAGGGAGTAGAAAAGGGGGAGGAAACCATTAAAAAAATTATACTTCGAAAACGGATTGAGATAATTGGAGGCACTGAACTACATTTTTGATTGACTGATCTTCCTTCCATTACTGACATTTCCTATTGAGACACCATGTATACACTATCTATCTAATAGGGAGATAATGAAATAAGTCAAAAAGAGATTATATAAACGGATATTTGATCATTTTTTACTTTTTTTTTTACACAAATTATCTCCTGATTGTTTCATTATTAAAAATTTCTCTTTCTGCTTTCAAATTATCCACCTGATTTGCATTCAATCAAAAACGGTTGCTGCATTATCGTCCGGTAAATCAAGGACTTCATCTAGAAATCAAGAAACTTTTAATGGAAAATATGCTAATCCGTGAATACGTAATGCGATTCAATTGCAAAACATAATTTTCTTTATAAAAATTGAGTTTTTAAGTTTCTTTAGGTATACTATTTGAAGCTTTTAAGATTGTTGAAGTAGTGGTAATACTATCTTAGTCACTAATTCATTACTAACTCTTAACACAATTGTTCTAGGTATTAAAAATATTCATACAAACTAAATCTTATAGTTTTTAAGCTTTGAAACGCTTTGGATGGAATAATTTAATATTCCGAAATTAGTAGTCTCGTATGCGTCTTATGAAACCTAATTTAAGTGCTAAAGAGGTCATAATAGTTTGTGACTAACATTCATAAAGACGAATTAGAAAATATTCTCTTTAACTATCTACTGTACAGATCTACCTAAATATATCAAATTATCAATGTTTATTTATTTATTTTTATTTTTTATGAAGTATGGCACTATTTGTGCTTGGGATAATTATTTGAAAATTACAGTTGTTTTTTTTACTAATGAAGAAACGAAACGGTAATTTAGCCATTTGCTGCAATTCTATTCCCAATCAGATTGCATATTCATGTGTTGCAATGTTATTCTCCATGGGACTTGGTTGGATTCATGGGACTTTAAAATGTTCATTTCCGTTGAAAACTCGAATTCGAAATTTTTTACGATCGCAATACTTCTTCTAACTATATATATCATGGAATTATATATATATATATATATATATATATATATATATATATATATATATATATATATATATATATATATATATATATATATATATATATATATAAAAGGCACTTTCGAAATTATCAAACAATGAAACAATCAATTTTTTTTTTGCGTAACTGCGTTTTCAGTAAAACTACTCTTCTAAACGCATGTTGTTGATTTTTCAAACCTTAGTTTTCTGGTATTTTTGGAGCCAATGACACTTAAAAATATGGGGTTCTTCATATTAGAGAATTTATTTTCTGAGAAATTTGGGTTATCAACAGTAATAAACAACAATAGTTCAAATAATTGTTTTTATTAATATTTGAAAAGTAGCAAACAATTAAAAATGGTTAACACATGACAGAGAAAAAAAGGTCCAGTTGGCCCGTGGTGCTAAAGATGGCACTGGAATTAAAGAGTACATTAGATAATATACGAGTAAATTATAAAATATGTGAAGAAGTTGATTGGGGGTAGTGGTCAGTGATAAAGAAGAACACACAAATAAGAGACTTCTTAAATTTTATGCCATCGTTTCGACCTTAGCTTTAAGCCAGCATCAGAGCGACAGGCTCGGAGATCTTTTAACCAATGCCAAGGATTTATATTTCATAACTAGATTAGTATCTTATTTGTTTGTTATTCTTCTTCAATGACCGTAACCCCCTCCAGCACCAAGGATTGAACAGGATTCATATTGGTGGAAGTATGGTCGACCGTCGAAACTGGAGGAAGGGTGCGGCCAGTGAAGAGGAAGAACGTACAAATAAGAGGACTAATTTAATAATAAGATATTAATCCTTGGTACTGGTTTAGACATCTTCGAGCCTGTCGCCCTGAAACTTAGGCCGAAACAGCGGAACATAATTAAATAAGTTCCTTCACTGACCGCACTCCCCAACCACCTTCTTCAGTTATTTCTAGGGTCAACATCTACTATCATACAATATATATTTTATCATTCGGATAAATCAGAAATAAATTATATTTTAATAGTTCTGACATATTTCTTGCTAATGCTCTAACCTAAAACATATAGGTACTTTTTTGATCAATGATAGGAATGATTTGCGAAAAAGTAACAAAATCAGTCCACTCGTTCAAGAGATAATCGCAGGAAAGTCAGAAACAGAGATTTAGCTGCCTTAAGAAATAAGAATTTAACAATTGAAATTAGGATTCGTCACTTTTCCGTGGAACTCCCTTGCTTTTGACACAACAATTGTCGAACTCCATCGCTCCTAAGAGCCGGAAAAAGGATCTATACAATATATACATATATATATATATGTATATATATATATATATATATATATATATATATATATATATATATATATATATATATGTATATATATATATATATATATATATATTATATATATATATATATATATATATATATATATATATATATATATATATATATATATATATATATATATATATATATTATATATATAGAGAGAGAAATTAAATAAGGCAAAATCCATACACATCTATACAGTAACTAAGTGAGTGAATGCTTCTGTTTATATTTTGAGATAAGAGCCCAATTATTGGACTTCATCATCACCAATTATTGATAATACAATATATGTCGTCAATCGGTTTCTGAATTCGTATAGATAAAATGCCTCAGGTAATGAGGGAAAAAAAATTAACTTCTAAAAGCTTGTAGAAAAATCCAATTGTTTTAATATATTAATATGTTAAGTATATTAGTATACTACCAAGTATATTTATACCCGATGTTCAAGATGTTGCCAGGCAATATTGCGTTTCCCCGTTTCTTCTGAACCCTGACGAAGACCTGTAGTGTGGATCGTTTACACACACAAAAAAAAAAAAAAAAAAATAATTGTGTGTCTCATCATGACTTTGCACTCTCTGACCGTCATTCCTTAATTAAAATCTATGATTTACTATCTCATACACAATAAACTATTAATATGTATTAGTTTACTTAAAACTGTACAGTTGATATGTTTAGTTAATTATTTATTTTTTTAGTTGGTTTATGCATATTTTTAATTCTCTACAATTGTATCTGCGGTTAAAAAAGATAATTTTTACCATCAACCATAAAATTCTCGATGATTTTTCACTGTTCGATAAAAGTTAATTTTTAACTGAAACACCACCATAATTGACTTTTTTATTAAAATAATTGATATAGATTTAATTATTTTAAAAAGAAAAATTAGCGAGACATCAGAATACGTTTAACTAAAACTGACAATTAAATTGAACTACGTATAAACGTGTGTTTAGAATTACTCCAGATTTTTTTCATCAACTAAATTCTCCTTTTTAACTGTCATAGTATGTTTGCTGCAAGTGAAATGTGATAATTTATATTTATTGATAAATATTATGTTTTATTTCACAGATAAATGGTTCATGTTTTGTTTTAGCAAACTGCATGCCAATAATCATATCATAATTGGACCACAGGCTCCGATAATTTATCAAGCATAAAAAAAATAATAATAATCGAAGAAATAGAACAAAGATATTAAAGGCAATCGCAAAGGATTTCGAGGAACATGTTATAAAAGATAAGATGAAAAAGTTTATCTCTTTTTATATTTTCGTGCTTAGGAACAGAAACAGATAAATCTTGATCAGTAGTAATGCACAGTGAATGTCGATTTTGGGACAAAAATTTGCATATCTTGCACGGTTTAATCTATGAAAATTATAGTACGCTAAAAGAAATGTGCAACTTTAATTTCACTGAACTTCAGCGTGCAAGTTCTCAGTTATTTATTATTTATTTAAATTTCATATTATTCTTATTATACAGCATTATTTATAAGAAAATCAATAAATTAGCATAATGACTTAAATTACTTTTCTCACTTTTATATCATCGAAATAGTTTTCAGAACAAAAAACTGTTTAAATTTTTATTACGTATCATAAGACGGTTTTTCAGGCAAAACCATTGAAGAAGAAAAATATTTTCTATAGTGAAAAAAAAAAAAATAGAGATAATAAAGAACACAAAAATAAAGGCATTGTATTCCATAACGGTTTAGATATTTGTCCACGTTAAATAAAATTCATAGCAGAGAGCTCGGGAGAATAGAGTAATGACTGTTTACAAACAAATGTTTTGGTAAGAATCAATCTAGAAACTATCAAGCATATGCAGTTCATCTACACAACGAAACATGATAACACGAAAGGTACTTCAGATCGGTTTGAATTTACTTGAACTTTAGTAAAACAATGGATATTCCAGCCACGGATGATTTTCCTCAAATTTATAATAGAATAACAAAAAACAAAAATATTTTTATTACCGGGGTAAATGTGAATCATATATTTTCCTTATAATTTTATAAATAAATCTCACGTGAGGACCAACGTTTCGTGGCCATCACCACATTCTCAGGGTCCAATAACTAAAATTTCAAGTTATTTTACCCTGATAGTCTGAATAATAATCTTCCAAAATAGGTTTTAATTATTAACAATTTTTTTTTTCGTTGGGAACATAAATGTATAAATTAAGTAAATTATTAACAAAAACATATATAAAAAGTTCCGAATTTCTCTGATGGAAAGAATTCATTTTAGGAAACTATCCTAGTAAATGATATAGAGAATTAAAATAACATTGAAATGAGTCTGCTTCAATCCCAGAACGCTATATATTAGAGTGGCAATAATAAATCTGAAATCAGCAAAAATTATTATTATTTTTAAAATGTTTATTGGATGATTTGTATTTTTTGTTACAATAACTGGTGATAAAAATAACAGGCAGCTTGTTCGAAACATTTCTTAATTTACTTTTGACACTTTTTGCTGTTACCTTATCTATTATTTCCATTCTGATATTTAGTGTTGAGGAATGAAAATAGAATTTCAAAGTGATTTAATTCACAAAGAAATCAGGAACTTTGTTTAAAAACCATGTTTTTTTTTTTCGTTTTTGCGAATAATCAGATTAAAAAAAAAGTGCACGATTGAATTCGTCGCTAAATTTCCGTAAAAAATAAAATTAATAATAAATACATAAAAATGGACCAATCCTATTAGAGATTTTAGAGTTAGAGTCGCTGAAGGAATTCTCTGGTAGGTTACTAAGTCAGCAATAGACACGCCTCAAACTAACAATTGGGATATCCTAAATTTCATTCTGATATGCTAAACATGTTGGAATTTAAAGGAGGAGAACAGGTTATCAGTGACACCCAGTATTTATATATAAATGATTGCTGAGAAAGCAAAATAAAACAATACAAATTTCCAATGAAGAAAAAAAGAATGTTAAACATGAAAAAAATATAAAGAATGTCGGAGAAGCGGCGTATATTAGTATCATTAGCATAAATAAACAATATAACTCAGACTTCAGAACAACCATTCATCTGTATGTCCAATGTAAACACTGTCTTAAGAGATCATCTGCAGTTTCTTAACATAAAATCGGAAAGATTCCATGTCCAATAAAATTTATGTTCTAGATCAGCGAATCAGTATCGAATGGCACTAAAATAGAGCCAGGACCACCGGGTAGGTTCGAATGACAACACTAAACCTGAAAGGAGGATCATAAATATACCTTATTATAAAATAAATATCGGAGTCAGGAAGTCTGTTCCCATTCAATATTTAAATACGGTATATGGAAACAGACTTTCTGGACGATGGAAACCTTTATTGCTCATAAACGAAGTACTGCAAAACTAGAAATTAATAAATTTATTTTAATTCTGGATTCGTCTCGATTTCAAAGGCAATGACCTGGGAGAATGAACTTTCAGAATAAATTAGAATTTTTATTCACTCTGAGAACTGTTCGTTGAATCTCTTAAGAAATGAGAAAAGAAAAGAACTGAAAGTATCCCTTTTTATATCCGGAATATAAAGTTAAAATTCACTCTATATAAAATATGTGACTGGATAAAACCGTTACTCCAAAATCATGATGATCAAATCACATCGCTTCTAAAATCAGAGCCCTCTGATTTGCTAGTAAGCATATGAAGAGTCCACGGAAGGCAGGAGGAGAGTCACATTTTTTCCGAAACGGCTCTATTTTCTGTTGCTTTTTGGTGTGTTATTTCCAGGTCTCATTCTTATTTTTTTTATTGTGCACCATTACCCCCATCGCAACGGCGGCCGCAATGCGTTAAAGACGCGGCTTCAAGACGACCCTAATTCTCTGTATAAGGATTAGCCCCTCATATGTCTGCGAATCAGTACTGGCTGCTCCCACCCGTCGGTTATCAGCTCACAGAGACCTATGTTTTGGGCCCAGATAAAATACATAGCTTTCGCTATTATAAGGAATAATACAAAGCGTTTGTTATCATCAGGATCAATACACAGCTTTTGCTATTAACAGTTCTCCACCTCATTATTCTGGACGGAGGTGGTGCAGCACAGGCGAAGAGGTTGAAGGGATCGGTAGCGACCTCGATCTGCATACAGGTAAGCCATTGCTTGATCACAATATGAGACCCTTTCTTTGCCAATAGATATATTAGTCAATTAAACTAAGTAATTAATCAAGTCGTACTAGCTCACTGATATTAATGCCTCGTCAGGGATTTGGTGGGAAATATATTATATTATTAAATGAGATGGCCTAATTTCTTTACATTCACAAATATTTTATACTAGCTCTTTTTTGGCATACAAGAAAAGAGCTTTTACGGACGACTGTTCCATTTTCTTCCTTGGACTCTTCATATGTATCAGACAGATATATACCGTATATCACATCTCTTGATAAAATATGACATTTTTACCGCAACTGAGTTATGTGCATGGTTGGACTAACATTAACATAGAAAATGTTTATTGGGGGGATTATAATGAAGATAATAAGAAATATCTTTTTTACAACGGAATTTGAATGCTTTGACTAGCTGGTATCAGACGGAAACTAACACAAATGTTCCATATTTATCAATTAAGAACGATTGAAATAGATTTACTTCAAGTGGGCACTTTTAAAGTGGTTACTTTTTTTTAATTTTATTCTTACATTTTTTGTACTATTCCTTCAACTATCTAAAGCAAGCAATATTACACGGAGAGCACCAATACATTATAGACTTGCAATATACCTGAAGAAAAATTGAAGTATAGAGTGTAGAGATGTTTTGATGTTTACGAATAAAGGTATCAAATGTGCCAGAACAGCAGCAGGCTCATGATCAAGACGTCCGACACTGTTGATTGAGGGTTGCATATTCCTTTATCTGTAATTTACTATAGCTGTATGAAGAGTGTATTGTTACCAACTAACACCAAACTGAAATGTTTGTTTTTCAGTGGCACATTTCATTGTGCAATTTTCACTTAAATCACAATGAATCAATGCTTCAAAGTGAATACCGTCAAAAGTTTCATGCCCCTGTCAGTGTATTTAGGTTATTCCCCAGTCAATTCCCCAGGTTATTAACTCAGTTGCGGTAAAAATGTCATATTTTATCAAGAGATGTGATATACGGTATATATCTGTCTGATACATATGAAGAGTCCAAGGAAGAAAATGGAACAGTCATCCGTAAAAGCTCTTTTCTTGTATGCCAAAAAAGAGCTAGTATAAAATATTTGTGAATGTAAAGAAATTAGGCCATTTCATTTAATAATATAATATATTTCCCACCAAATCCCTGACGAGGCATTAATATCAGTGAGCTAGTACGACTTGATTAATTACTTAGTTTAATTGACTAATATATCTATTGGCAAAGAAAGGGTCTCATATTGTGATCAAGCAATGGCTTACCTGTATGCAGATCGAGGTCGCTACCGATCCCTTCAACCTCTTCGCCTGTGCTGCACCACCTCCGTCCAGAATAATGAGGTGGAGAACTGTTAATAGCAAAAGCTGTGTATTGATCCTGATGATAACAAACGCTTTGTATTATTCCTTATAATAGCGAAAGCTATGTATTTTATCTGGGCCCAAAACATAGGTCTCTGTGAGCTGATAACCGACGGGTGGGAGCAGCCAGTACTGATTCGCAGACATATGAGGGGCTAATCCTTATACAGAGAATTAGGGTCGTCTTGAAGCCGCGTCTTTAACGCATTGCGGCCGCCGTTGCGATGGGGGTAATGGTGCACAATAAAAAAAATAAGAATGAGACCTGGAAATAACACACCAAAAAGCAACAGAAAATAGAGCCGTTTCGGAAAAAATGTGACTCTCCTCCTGCCTTCCGTGGACTCTTCATATGCTTACTAGCAAATCAGAGGGCTCTGATTTTAGAAGCGATGTGATTTGATCATCATGATTTTGGAGTAACGGTTTTATCCAGTCACATATTTTATATAGAGTGAATTTTAACTTTATATTCCGGATATAAAAAGGGATACTTTCAGTTCTTTTCTTTTCTCATTTCTTAAGAGATTCAACGAACAGTTCTCAGAGTGAATAAAAATTCTAATTTATTCTGAAAGTTCATTCTCCCAGGTCATTGCCTTTGAAATCGAGACGAATCCAGAATTAAAATAAATTTATTAATTTCTAGTTTTGCAGTACTTCGTTTATGAGCAATAAAGGTTTCCATCGTCCAGAAAGTCTGTTTCCATATACCGTATTTAAATATTGAATGGGAACAGACTTCCTGACTCCGATATTTATTTTATAATAAGGTATATTTATGATCCTCCTTTCAGGTTTAGTGTTGTCATTCGAACCTACCCGGTGGTCCTGGCTCTATTTTAGTGCCATTCGATACTGATTCGCTGATCTAGAACATAAATTTTATTGGACATGGAATCTTTCCGATTTTATGTTAAGAAACTGCAGATGATCTCTTAAGACAGTGTTTACATTGGACATACAGATGAATGGTTGTTCTGAAGTCTGAGTTATATTGTTTATTTATGCTAATGATACTAATATACGCCGCTTCTCCGACATTCTTTATATTTTTTTCATGTTTAACATTCTTTTTTTCTTCATTGGAAATTTGTATTGTTTTATTTTGCTTTCTCAGCAATCATTTATATATAAATACTGGGTGTCACTGATAACCTGTTCTCCTCCTTTAAATTCCAACATGTTTAGCATATCAGAATGAAATTTAGGATATCCCAATTGTTAGTTTGAGGCGTGTCTATTGCTGACTTAGTAACCTACCAGAGAATTCCTTCAGCGACTCTAACTCTAAAATCTCTAATAGGATTGGTCCATTTTTATGTATTTATTATTAATTTTATTTTTTACGGAAATTTAGCGACGAATTCAATCGTGCACTTTTTTTTTAATCTGATTATTCGCAAAAACGAAAAAAAAAAACATGGTTTTTAAACAAAGTTCCTGATTTCTTTGTGAATTAAATCACTTTGAAATTCTATTTTCATTCCTCAACACTAAATATCAGAATGGAAATAATAGATAAGGTAACAGCAAAAAGTGTCAAAAGTAAATTAAGAAATGTTTCGAACAAGCTGCCTGTTATTTTTATCACCAGTTATTGTAACAAAAAATACAAATCATCCAATAAACATTTTAAAAATAATAATAATTTTTGCTGATTTCAGATTTATTATTGCCACTCTAATATATAGCGTTCTGGGATTGAAGCAGACTCATTTCAATGTTATTTTAATTCTCTATATCATTTACTAGGATAGTTTCCTAAAATGAATTCTTTCCATCAGAGAAATTCGGAACTTTTTATATATGTTTTTGTTAATAATTTACTTAATTTATACATTTATGTTCCCAACGAAAAAAAAAATTGTTAATAATTAAAACCTATTTTGGAAGATTATTATTCAGACTATCAGGGTAAAATAACTTGAAATTTTAGTTATTGGACCCTGAGAATGTGGTGATGGCCACGAAACGTTGGTCCTCACGTGAGATTTATTTATAAAATTATAAGGAAAATATATGATTCACATTTACCCCGGTAATAAAAATATTTTTGTTTTTTGTTATTCTATTATAAATTTGAGGAAAATCATCCGTGGCTGGAATATCCATTGTTTTACTAAAGTTCAAGTAAATTCAAACCGATCTGAAGTACCTTTCGTGTTATCATGTTTCGTTGTGTAGATGAACTGCATATGCTTGATAGTTTCTAGATTGATTCTTACCAAAACATTTGTTTGTAAACAGTCATTACTCTATTCTCCCGAGCTCTCTGCTATGAATTTTATTTAACGTGGACAAATATCTAAACCGTTATGGAATACAATGCCTTTATTTTTGTGTTCTTTATTATCTCTATTTTTTTTTTTTTCACTATAGAAAATATTTTTCTTCTTCAATGGTTTTGCCTGAAAAACCGTCTTATGATACGTAATAAAAATTTAAACAGTTTTTTGTTCTGAAAACTATTTCGATGATATAAAAGTGAGAAAAGTAATTTAAGTCATTATGCTAATTTATTGATTTTCTTATAAATAATGCTGTATAATAAGAATAATATGAAATTTAAATTAATAATAAATAACTGAGAACTTGCACGCTGAAGTTCAGTGAAAGTGAAGTTGCACATTAAACAGTACAGACCTCCTTTTCTCTTAGCGTACTATAATTTTCACAGATTAAACCTAAGATAACTTTGTCTGATCAGTTCCGTTTTGTCGTATTTCTGGTTTCCAGCTCAAAGATAATGACTTGTTGTTCAGAAGATTCAGAGATTTACTGTTAAGATCGTCACGGAAGATCGCAATCCCTTACCCAGGAAACTGCTGCAATCTAAAACCAGTTTTATTTTTAGTGCCATCTAAACATGACCATCATGATATCGTTACAAAATTCAGCTCCTAAAAGAAATCTGCTTCGTGCTAAGATATGCAAATTGGAGTGTCCCAAAATCGACATTCACTGTGCATTACTACTGATCAAGATTTATCGGTTTCTGTTCCTAAACACGAAAAAATAAAAAAAAAAAAACGTTTTCGTCTTATCTTTTATAACATATTCCTCGAAATCCTTTGCGATTGCCTTTAATATCTTTGTTCTATTTCTTCGATTATTATTATTTTTTTTTTATGCTTGATAAATTATCGGAGCATGTGGTCCAATTATGATATGACTATTGACATGCAATTGCAAAACAAAACATGAACCATTTATCAGTGAAATAAAACATAATATTTATCAATAAATATAAATTATCGCATTTCACTTGCAGCAAACATACTATGACAGTTAATAAGGAGAATTTAGGAAATCTGGAGTAATTTTAAACACACGTTTATACGTAATAATCGAACAGTTCAATTTAATTGTCAATTTTAGTTAAACGTATTCTGATGTCTCGCTAATTTTTATTTTTAAAATAATTAAATCTATATCAATCATTTTATTAAAAAAGTTAATTATGGTGGTTTTTCAGTTAAAAATTAACTTTTATCGAACAGTGAAATATCATCGAGAATTTTATGGTTGATGGTAAAAATTATCTTTTTTAACCGCAGATACAATTGCAGAGAATTGAAAATATGCATAAACCAACTAAAAAAATAAATAATTAACTAAACATATCAACTGTACTGTTTTAAGTAAACTAACACATATTAATAGTTTATTGTGTATGAGATAGTAAATCTTAGATTTTAATTAAGGAATGATGGTCAGAGAGGGCAAAGTCATGATGGGACACACAATTATTTTTTTTTTTTTTGTGTGTATAACGATCCACACTACAGGTCTTCGTCAGGGTTTAGAAGAAACGGTGAAACGCAACATTGCCTGGCAACATCTTGAACATCGGGTATTAATATACTTAAAACAATTAGATTTTTCTATAAGCTTTTAGAAGTTAATTTTTTTTCCACATTACCTGAGGCATTTTATCTATACGAATTCAGGAACCGATTGACGACATACATTGTATTATCAATAATTGATGATGATGAAGTCCAATAATTGGACTCTTATCTCAAAATATAAACAGAAGCATTCACTCACTTAGTTACTGTATAGATGTGTATGGATCTTGCCTTATTTAATTTCTCTCTATATATAATGCAGTTGTACAGATCCTTTTTCCGGCTTTTAGGAGCGATGGAGTTTGACAATTGTTGTGTCAAAAGAAAGGGAGTTCCACGGAGAAGTGACGAATCCTAATTTCAATTGTTAAATTCTTATTTCTTAAGGTAGCTAAATCTCTGTTTCTGACTTTCATGCGATTATCTCTTGAACGAGTGGACCAATTTTGTTACTTTTTTTTATTTTTGTAGGATTCGGACCCGTTGTGCCTGTGTATAAAATCGAGCATTCTGTGTGCCATTGCGGCTGCGTAAAAGCGGAAGAACCATTTCTTTCAAAGGGTGTTCCATAAAGGTTTTCAAAATAAGTTTAAGCAATTGATATTTAAAAAAAAAATGATAAATAAATAAACGCATTGGAGCAGAACAGTTCCTTTCCGAGAATTTGAGGAAAGTTGTTATGATTTCATATGATATTGAATGGTAATGTTAAAATACTTGTGTAAATTTTTAATGATACTTTGCTAGGAATTCAAATAATTTAATAAATATTATAACTGAAACAAGCAAGCTTTGCTCCATGTTGGAGTACAGATTCTATCTATTGAGTAACAAAATGCATGTATTAAATTTTTCTCTGTGAAATTATTACTGAATTTAAATAATTAGCGTTGTGCTGAACCCCTGATACATTAAAATCCAATGCTAGCGATTGGTTGAGCGAAATTTTTGCACGGGTTCTGCTAGTTTGTATTTATTTGTAAACTATAAATTAGTATCTGCTATTACCAATTATTTTTTCACTTAATGTAATTTTTTTTGTGATATGTTTAGTACCTCAATTTCAGTTAACAATGAATATATATTCATGAGTAGAAAAAAATAAAAGGAATTTAGGACTAAACGAAACGTGTTAATTTTCCGTGCAAGAGCAGTTTCGAATGTGAAGAAATCGTTTAAGTATTTATCAGATCAATTAAGGAAAAAAAAAAATACTGAAAAAGTGAAAATTTTACTGAAAATTCACCAACGCTATTAATATTAGAATCCAATAGTTCACCATGCAGTCGCTCTTCTGGCCTTAAAGTTATGTCAACATCGAAAAAAACAACCGGTAATTCTTTCAGAGAACTCCTTCTTGACCCGTGACAAAAAAGGGGGAAGCACTTTTAGAAGGGTGGGTGATGAAGGGAAATGAAAAAAACTGACTAAAGGAAAAGTTATGTGGAAATAATGTTTTTGAATAGAAGGTCTCGCCCTTTCTATGGGATGTTTTCGCGTCCAATTTATTTTCATATGCCAAAAAAGTGGAGGAATTGTTGTTGGAGGTGAATATCTTTCTTTTACGTATCTCATCTACGTATGTTATGATTTATTTCTGTATTCCGCTACATTCTGGAGATACCATAACGCAGATATATTAAAAAACATATTAGCAGGGTGTCGCAATATACTTATTGAATATTTTATTTTTAAAGAATAATAGACAACTTGAATATCTAAGCTAATTAGTTTGATGTTGTTCTGAACAGAAACACCTAAATGCCATTCAAATACCTAGTTTCGTAAATTATAATTTTAAGTTTTGTATATAATATAATGATTATGTAGTTAGGCATATCTGAAAATTCTATTAAAATACAAAAATTCAACAACAACCAACAACAGACAACCAATACGGTAATGCTTCCCCTGTAATTCACACTAGTTATCTGATTTTTTTTTCTTCATAATATATATATATATATATATATATATATATATATATATATATATATATATATATATATATATATATATATATACTATGTATATAATGGGGATGATACAGAGTGTATAATTAATGGTAATATTGAGGGAGGATACCATGAAAGTATAAATAATAATATTTAAACCTTTAAATATTTTAACCTCGATTAATATTGTATTGTGGCTAAATGTTAGTATACTGAGGTTTGCCATTTGTATTTTTATTACAATCGTACAAATTTATACTATATTCAGGCATGATATTAAAAGGATATTTTAATAGATTTATTTAGTGTTATTAAAGTTATTTAGTGTTTTTATATGAACTAGTTTATATTGCTTTTTATGAAAACACTATCGATTCTAAGATAGGGTATCGATTTATTTTAACTTTTACAATTCCTTCGATATTCAGTCCCATTATTATTAATTTATAAATCATAGTATAGAGAGCTCTTTTCTATCATTTTATTACTGTTTTTATTATTCACTTTGAATAATATTAACATTAATCTAAATGCGCATGTGTAAACGAAAATTCTATAATATATTCTTAATCTGCATCCTGAATAACTTGATAAACGATCCCTGTACCGAAGAGTTCTGTAAAAATAATAATTAATCGAATAGCTATGAAATTCATTATGAGGATCTTCGGAAGCTAATGAATGCATGCTCATTATATTTAAAAAAGCACCTCCGACAGTCGAATTTTCAATTACAACATTCTGATATAAAAAGCTAAAATAAATCGATACGTGAGCAAGCGATCTCAAAATCGATAGTGTTATAATAATAAGCGGCTGATCCCATAAATCTATAGATAACCCGATAATCCGATCAATAGTAATGGACCTCGATATCGAGGATTTCTGAAATGTTAAAATAAATCGATGATTGCGCGATCTTTAAATCGATAGTATTTTCTTATTTAGCACCTCAGATAACCCAATAATAAGCCTCAACATCGAGGTTATCCGAAATGTTAAAATAAACCGATATGTGAACAAAATATCCTAAAATTGATATTATTTGCATTAGCACCTTTGATAACATAATAATAAACCTCAATATCGAAAATATTGAAAAATTTTATATTCATACTCAAATTATAATAGAAATTACACTTTGTATTTATTGCTTCAAATATAAAAATCAAATCCTGACTTATCTTCACTTCGAGAGAAAAATAAGAATTAATTTCAATCCATGGATAAAGATATAATTAGCAACCTTAAAGCCATAGATGAACAGAAAAATAAATCACTAATAAATAAAACAACGAAATCAAAGAGACTTAATCGAATCGAAATATAAGTTGTATTCTAATTTTTTAGTCGTTTCTACGATTTCAACTAAAATATTAATCTTGTATAACGACTAATTTTTTATTCATTAGTTGTTTGAAGTGACTAAAAAAAATTATAATTTTCTAATTATTCGTTTTATATTAGCAACGACTAATGACAGAAAACTTAGTCGTTAATCGTCAATCGGATAATTTTCGCCCAACTCAGATTGTAATGCTCTTGGACATACAATGTGTTAGGTCATTAAATATATATATATATATATATATATATATATATATATATATATATATATATATATATATATATATATATATATATATATATATATGTTGATATACCGGGAACCTACAACATATTATTGCCCATGAGAAAAATATGGATTCTCCAAATTCAATCCACATACTTGCAATGATGGGCCTTTTTCTTATTGCATAAGGCAATTATTGTATTTATTGCAAGGGAATAAATTAATTTGAAGGACTCCTGAATAAGTTATATTTCGAATTATGACTTCCTTTGGTATGAAAATGATTCGATTGTTAGGATTGTTAGGTCTGGAAAACCCTTGATACAATTCACCATGATACATTCATTCCTTAGGAAAATCTACATCTTTGTGTGTTTGGCCTTGCTATTATTGCAACAAATTTTTATTTTACGACAATAAAATTTCATAAACCGTAAAAAAGGTTCACGTTTTCATGTTTTCACGCAATAAATTCACACCCATTAAAAAATGTTTGTAGTCATCTTGCTTCCACGTGTAAGAAGTTATCATGGCTATTATGCGTATGCAAGTTGGACACTTTTTCTCTTAGCAACTTATTAATCACTTTTTAATAGCATTTTAATGAAAAATCGGTAGATTTTATTATTATGGTTTATCCTTACAGGGGCCATGAAGATGATGATAAAATTTGGTAAAGATTGATTCAATAGTTTTGCAGTTAGTGGTTACAAACGGAAAACGGACATATAACAGTATGATTAATTATGTTTGAAGATCGTACAAATATTTTAATGCCATATATTTTATCGTTGTTATATTCCGTGTACTTCCTTTGAAATTAATTTCTAAAATAAATGTTGAGGAATTGAAATTAATGTTTATAGTTAAATAAGCTTATAATTTACAGCTTCAGTGTTTATTATTATTATAATTTTAATTTATGATACCTCCTAACATCAGAATCACATCCGCATACTGTTTCTTTTGGTGTAATTTTTGTTATGGCCCATGCGTCTCAAATATCGTTTCTTGCTGGCATACCATCCATCTTGTTAATGTTACTATTAACTTAGCTTGTTTCATTTCCTCCCACACCTATTGCTTGGATATGCATTATGTATTATTCCTAAATACATAATCCTCACCACTGCATCCTGACCAGACTCGTATATCTCCATCTAATTATTCAAAGAGTACTCTTAAGAGAAATAAATCGGTAGAAGATAGAGAAACCCCTATTCAGAGTTGGCACCCTCATCCCCTATGCAGGGTTGGTACTAACGGAAGGGATGAAGTCCAGATAGGCACTCGGTAGGTGGGATCCGCTTTACAGCCCCGCCGTTCAGGCGAAATAAATCGTCTCGTCCTTTATACAGCCCTACTTTATGTGAGAAGAAGTCGAGGATTTGTTTACCTCACGGAGGGAAGTTCTGTATCAGGCTACACGTTCATCCATACGCTGTCTGCAAGTAGCAAACGTTTTATGATCTGTACTTGATGTAAAACAGAATCATTCTTTCACACCCGTCTGGAGTTATGTTTTCTACCTTTATATGTTGGCGTCAAACTGGTGATTGTAAACGAACAAATGCAGTTAGTACAGGTTTTATTCGTTTAATTTATTTTTTTTTAAGGATTCATTTCTTTCGAGAGTTATATACTACAATATTATTCAAACTTTATAGGTACCAATTTTATTTATTTATTTTACCTACTTTTTCTATAGTTTAAGAAATATTTAGAATCGTCTTTAAATGAATTAGTAATGTTATATTTTCATGTTTTCTAAATCAGACCACTTTTCCTCATTAGCCATCTCGATCTTCATCATGAGTCGTTCTTTGATTAGAATATCTATTATTTAACTTGCTCTCATCTTCCCTTCTTTATTTTTCTTTTCTTTTTTTTTTTTTTGTATTTAAGACTTGTTGGCACTAAAACTATAGGAGGAATGACGGACTGTCTATAATCATAAATCTGCTATAGTTAACATAGTAGGATCCAGATTTCATAGATCTGAAGCGAAATTGAAACTTCGCCACTTTTTCTGCCATTCTTCTCCTTCTCCTCTACGGCTATGTCTCTACCGGTTAAATCAAATTAATTTTAACTAAGCGAAAAGTGATAGACAGTCTAGGAAATTTGGCTCAGTGACTCAGTTGAATAAATTGAGTTAATATAAGGTTCCCAGTTTGGCTATACAAGAGGACCATATCAAGTTTCATGGTTAAGTTACCTCGTTATGGACATAACGTAGGTTGCGGATCTTCAAAAAGCCCAAACCACCCTATGGGCTGCCAAGGGTGACCTCCAGAGTGGTTTCATATTATAGCCTGTTATTCAAAGAGCTTGGTCAGGACCCGAAGTTCCGCGTTTTAATTAGTTTTAGACTATGTTCAACCTGAAAAGGTTTAATATTTATTTTGCATAAAACTATCTGAATAAATATAACACCATATAACGGATATTTGTGCTTATTTAATTCTATGATAAAATTACTTCAATATCTAATTTAACATATATTTCTAAAAATATATTTCAAGGACATGATCAGAAAGCAAAAAAAAACGAATAAATAAAATCAACATAAATTGTAAACTCAAAATGCAGAAAACCGTAATCAGATAGTGAAACAGATGCTAAACTTGATTTTGGTTGATTGATTTGGGTGAATAGAGCAACAGAACTACTAGGCTTCGGACATTGTGTAATGGCTGTAAAGATTACCTAAAAAATTACTAACGTTTAATTGTCTTGTTTTTATAATCAGTTATTTTTCAGATCATATTAATGGTCCTGACAGTTAAGTACTCCGGCTGGAACACTATAAAAATGAAACCCATTATAATATTGACACCAATAATAGTGGCAATAAATAAAATGAAAAAAATATTTGTGAGGCCATAGCTTGTAATAAGAATCGCTTTAGCTACGCAGATACAATCAATATTACCATTTAACACAACGCATAATGTATGACTGATCCGGCTGTTTTTGGGCATTTTTGTCGTAAAAGATTAAAAATCCACGTTTTTGTAACTTCATTCTCCCAAATATGAGTTGTTTTTCAACCAATTTTTGAATGAAAGGTGATCAGCAATGGCAAATTAAATTCTTCTTATTTTTATAACCTTTTTTACATAATCGGGCTTAAAGTTCGAAATTCCACAAAATTTTAGGTCTATTTATCGCCATATTTAAGCGATTACAAAAAATATACTAATATTTTATACACTTTTTCGAACACAAACACTGTACCTTTCTGCTAAATTTGAAGTTTCCAACTTTTTTAGTTTTTAATTTAAAATGTTTTCAGTAAAAGGAAAAAAAATATGTATAGTGAAATATGTTCGTTTTGATTCAAGAAATAATTTTTATTAAATAGTTCTAGAGTCTATTCATATTCATGTTTATACAAGTGTCAGTAGCTACTTTTATAAGGAAAGAAATTTTAGGACTTAGGTGTTAATTGCCATTATAGCGAATGGATGAGGGACTCCTTGAAATAAATTTGTTGTGAACCAATGATATACAGTATGAAACGGACAATTTACGCTCTACAATTATTGCTATAACAAATTATTATCTTTAAAATATTAGAAAGTTATAAATTGTAGAAAAAAATAAATATTGAAATCGTGTTTTAATTCTAATGCGAATGGATTGCTTGCATGTTTAATTTTAGGTGATATTGAATAAAATTGAATTAATTCTCAAGCAACTCGAATATTTCTGTCAGATAGGGATGAGAGAGAGGACTGCAGAATTTAAACGCTTTCACAACGCGTAATTGTGTGACATACGTCCGGTAAATATAATTGCAATAATCGTTGCGGCTGAAATGCGCATGAAAAATTGATAAAATGGATTACGATCATGTGAAATCAACGCTGAAGCTTCGGTTGAACATTCGCGAGGTAGAAGAGGATTTTTTTAGACTTTACCTTGTAGATTTTTGTCTTTACGGCGCTCAGTTGTGGAAGTAATCCAGGCAAAGTTTCTTAAGCTATGACCGCACTGGTCGATTTTCGATGCGCTTTCGTTTTTTGCATCACTACCTAACTCTCTAATACCTTGAAAATTTGAATTAATATTATAAAATATTTCCTAATTTCATTATTATAACCACCTAATTCATTCGTCATGTTTGATTAAAATATCAAATAATTCCTTTGTATTACGAAACTATCCCAAAGCAATATATTGTTTTGTTTTTACTTTAGATGATATTTCAACCATATATAGGCATTTATATATATATATATATATACATATATATATATATATATATATATATATATATATATATATATATATATATATATATATAATAAATAAAGGTTTACTTATAATGTTATTTTCATTAAATAATTATTATATTTGGCATTACTTCCTAATTTTAATGAATGAAGTTTATTAATTAATGAGATAAAAAAAACTTTAAAAAAGAAAGAGTAAAGCCTATAATTAGTATATCATTGGAAAATGAAAACAAAATAAATAAACCTCGAATCTCTGAAATAGCAATAAAGCAGTAAATAACTAACTAGCCGACGCTCCAGGACTGAAAAACATAAGATCACATAAATCCTGGCCAGGTAATGAAATTGTTTATTATAACTTTTTTACCGTGTAAAAATATTATATGTTTTTTTGAATATTTTTTTACTTCATCAATTTATAAATTCCAGTAAGTATAATTGCAAAATAACGTCAAATATATTAATTCTCTAATGAAAATAACACGATGAGCAAATTTTTATTTTTTATATTAAAAATGGCCTATCAGACTGGGCCCTATCAAAATATGGTTCTTCTATAGCTGAAATACCATCTCAAGTAAAATAAAAAAATAAAAAACAATATCTTGTTTCGGGGTAGTTTCGGAAAACAAAGGAATTATTTGTTTTAAAAGAAATATGACGAGTGAAATACGTAATGAAATAAAGGAATGATTTATAAAAGGAACTCAAATTTTCAGGGTATGAGAGGGTTGGAAAACGAAGTCGAAAGCGAATGCACATCGAAAATCGACCGGTTACGCCGGTTACATAAATCGACATTTCTTTACTTTTAGCGTTAGTTAGACGTTATTATTATAAAGATTACTCTTCGGATACTCTGACTTTTCGACATTGTGAATCTTGATATAGATGCTAATATTCAGATGAATTACCAAAGCAAGACCGATAATCCACCTCAAAGATCTATTAATTTGCTTTAGGAGGTAAGAAGCTTAGAATGGCTGGTAGGGAGTTTTAAACCTGTGATAACGCTCAAGACTCTATCAATACTATGATTTATATCTCAGAGGCCATTACTGAATAAACTTATTAAGTTTTTTATGGTTATAATGTATATACTGGGTGTATATATATATATATATATATATATATATATATATATATATATATATATATATATAAAATGGCTCCTCGTATAAATAACAACATGATAATAGTGGGTCTTTTCTTTTGCCCTCAACAAGCCTTTCTTGCAAGTTCCAAACTTCGCGATAGGCAGAGCCTATCTAAGAAAGCTATTACACAATAATAAAAAATGATTAAATTTTAATAATATATAACTCTTGGCTTTAATACATATGTATAATATAATACGGCATCACTCTAATAAATGCGAAATTAAGGCCGTTCAATTATCTTACAATTTGCCAATTTCACCACTACTTCTTGCGCATTTCAACTGTTAGTCAATACCAATATTTACTGAAGAACTTTTGGATGTCATAATTACCCCTATATTTAAAATAAATTTTTGTTATCTTTGTAATAATGATAATGATTATACGTTAAGCGAACTTTTCGTTAAAAACTATATTGCAGTAGAAACGGATGCTAACGAAATTAAGAGGTCGAAAGGCCTGAAAATATAAAAAAAATGAAAGGAATAAGAACAGGAGTTATTGTGGTAAACGGTATATGGCAAATATTGCTGGCCTTTCTGTTGTATTTAATATGTTAATGGAAGTACCTCTTACGATTATAATGAAAGGCAAATCTGTAGTGAGAATTGATCCTACTCACTACAATCATAATTTTATTGGAAAGAATTAAAAAAAAAAAAAAAAAAAAAAATCTAAAATGCCTTTAAATATCCTTGGCACAAAGGAGAATGGTTAGAATATAAGAAATTTAAACTAAGAATTAAAGGAAAAATAAAATGAGAATTGAAAAATAAGAAGCGACGGATTGATGTTTAAAATCATTTCGAATTAGAAGATTTATTAGTTTAAGTAGCTCATAACGTTCAAAGGTGGTAAGTACCTATATTAGGTAAAGTGAATAAAACGGAGCACGTGCTCATTCCTTAAAAAACAGAGCAGATGCTCCGGTTAGAAGTTAATGAATAGAAGTTACACAATGGAATATTTGATAAGTATATGCAGAACGTGCTCTAAATATTTGATTCGGAGTATCTGCATACCTTTCTAAGGAAATAAAACTCAGAATGTTTTTTACTATATGAGTGAGTACTCATTAAAAATCTGAGTCTACGAAATAGTAGATTGGCATTTTTCTGAGTATATATTCACATAATGGACTGAAATGTCAGCAGATACTCCAAATAAAATATATGTAACGCGTACTCCATACACTTAGCAACTATTCCATTGTGTAAAGTCTCTTTATTCACATCTAACCGGAGCATCTGATCAGATTTTTAGGAATTAACACTAAAATCAACATTTAGATATCAGCTCGGACTTCTAAATTAAACCCATATTTTCTCAAAATTTGAAAGTTTTAATCAAAATTAAAATTAATAAAAAGAACTGCGCAATATAAACTGTTCTTGTGACTTGGGCTCTTCGGTATACTAATTTATAGCGGCCGCAAGTTTTTAAGCAGCTGAGAAAATATTTTTATATTTCGGAGCTAAGTTGAAGAACTAGTTAGTTCAACCGTCTCAAGTCTTTTTAGCGAAGAAATTTCAATATCCTCTGCTTTGTGGATTCCTCCAGACCCGGCTCATAATTTCCTTCAAAGAAACCGTCCGAATTATTATGCCAACTGGGAATATATTAAAAATAGAACGGCACAGCTGGAAGCTCTTTAGTCCTATTGAAAAACACAAGTCGGTATTGATTTCTGAAATCGAAACGTGTATTTCAGTAAACTTCATATGTCTGTAATTGATTTCATGGAAGTTTTCAGCAGGAACTTAGTACTTATCATGGTACGTCAACTTGGACGAAAATAGATATCTTTTCTCCTAGGTATACTATTTTGAAACCAATAGTTCTAATAATAAACTACCATTCTTTAAGTATATTTGTTGTCATTGGTATTTATCCATATCTTTTTATTTATTTATTATTTCTTGTTATTTTGTTATGCTTAGGTGTACGTTTCTAAAATGTGAACATTATATTGAATTTTAAGTAATTTATTTTATTAGTTATTTATTATTATTTTTTTAATTTATAAAAAAAAGGTGTTATTTCAAGTAATAGTTGAGGTTCACTTGAAAAGAAAAATAAAGGATTGATTAGATAGTGATAGAAACTTTAAAGCAAACAAAAGGAAAAAAAAAAAAGAATAGATATAATGTAGTAATCTAGCGATGAGAATAATGTATTTAGAGAATGCTCTCTTTAACCTTAAACAACACGGACATAAAATTTGATATGAGATCTGACTACAGCTGACATACCCATCTATAGAGGGGATTATTTAAAAGGAGCTGGATGAAAATCTACATCCGTGAATTACGTCGCTTGAATCAAGTCCGAGAGTAGTTGTTAAGCGTTTCTATTCTATTTAGTTGCTCGGTGCGAATTAATAATATATATATATATATGTGTGTGTGTGTGTGTGTGTGTGTGTGTGTGTATATAGACTCCAAACTATTGAGGACAACTGGCAGACCGGAAACATTCGAATTTTACGCAGTCATCAGGAAAGAAAGGGTAAGATATAAAGTGAGAAACACGCAAATGCGAGGAAAAGATGGGAAACTGACGAAATCAAAAGAAAAGGTATTAAGCATCTGGAAAAAACATTTCCAGCAGCTTCTCAACCAAGAGAACCCCACAAAAGAAGAAGCCATGGACACAGTGAATGTCTCAATAATTGGCAAGACACCACGCGGAAGGCCTAAAACCAGATGGATTGATAGGATCAACAAAGATGCGAAAGAGCTGCATGCAGCAAACTGGAAAGCAGTGGCCCAAGATAGGCAGAGGTGGAGAAGGCTGGTTCAGGCGGCCTAAGGTCTGTAAAGCCAACCAAAAAAAACAAACACATATATAATGTTGGCTGGAGCATTGTTGGATGTGACGTTTTTCATTAGTTATTTTTCTAATGGATTAACGTTAGCTGTGACTCTGTATGGAAAGGTAAGTGTTAATTTCTCAGTTAATGTCAATCGATTAGTTTGAGATCTTAACTCTAGTAATTATTTATGGTTCATTTATTTTGCGCTTTACAAACTTCTAGCAACATCTTATTTATGATTCGTTCCCTATTTGTTTCTTGGAAATGTTATTTTTTTCATTGCTTTATTAGTGTATAAATACCAGTGTATAATAATATTAGTGTATAAGTACCTTTCAAATAGCAGTAAGTAACAAACTAACCTATGTTTCACCAATTCAGGCATCATCAGAACTGAAGAAAATAACATCACATAGACAAAAAATAAATAAAATAACCCTGTAGAGATAGTGATGATGTACTCTATTTATGTGGTTAGTCTTTTTTTAGACTGATAATGTGAGACGTGCTGTCTTTTAACTGTATTTAATTGATCTGACCATTTTCTGTACTGAGTATCCCTGAATTGGCGTAATGTTGACTGGTTTAGTTGTTTACTGGTGTTTGAGAGTCTGAATGTTTTGTTTTGGAATTTTATAATATTATCATAACAATAATTTTTCAATCTTAAAATGCTTATTGTGCTTCATAATAACTATTTTATCGTCGTCTCATATCATCATAATAACGAAAGCGAAGAAATCAGAAAGTGAATTCAGCGCCTAGGTAATTCTGAGATTGAGAAACGACCATTAAAGCCCCCTGCTCGAGACTGGTGCTCCTATTCCTGGAGATTTATCGGCGCGAGTCGTGGTTACCGGAGGCTATAACTGTACTCCTCGCCATTTCGCAGCACTCAGCGTTCTGAGGGAGGTTAAGCTCTTAGATATATAAAATTCATATATTATATATAATATGTGGGATCTTTTTTAATATACATAGTAAAACATCCTGCAGTTCTCGACACTAGGGGGTCACGAATTTCGGCCATATAATTCTTCTTTGAAGAGCATCCCGTACTTGTTCGATTGGGTTTCTGGAGGGCAATGAGGCAAGGGAAGATGCCTTATTCTTAAATTGACTATTGGTCCATAAACGATTCCTCCTCGATGTGGCTTTGCATCACCATCCAAAAACATAAAATCTTGGCCAAGAATTTTGTTTTTATTTGAATCATGCTCAAGACTTGCGTACCCATGTGCTCATCTAAATAAGCGGAGCCGAGTGGACCAAGAATGAGTTGGCAGTCTATAAAGATAAAGGTCTAGTAAGGAGGAAATTGTGAAAGACTTTATCAGAAGTATTTAAGAAGATTGCATTTAACCCGATGACCCGAACCAATCGCAATGTTATCAAATGAAATGTTTTTGAATAATCATTAGTATTTTGGAAATGACCTGAAAGATAGAAAATAAAAAAAGATTTCAAAGATCTTTTGAAGTATTTCTGTACTGCTGTGTGCATCCCGGACTTCTAAAAACATCTTAATGGTAATTGTAAAAGCTAGTTGACGTTATTAAAGTTTTATAGTTGGAAATTTGAAACCATTTCGTTTTACCGATTGGTAATCATAGAAATATATCATTTCCATTATGATATTGGAGGTGATTTCAATGGTCTCTATCTACTATATTGCTAAATATTGGAATGAGGCGAACGGAGAGCACTATTAGCACTGGATGCACGTACTGTCCGATCCGGAACGTGATAATATCTCACGTAGTGCAAATATATTTTCGTTTCTCATCCAACTTCGCAAACAGTTTGACTAGTTATAGCCAGATGTTTCAAGTTTTATTTATTTATCTAGCAATATAAACATAAATTATTATCAACGCGTGCAATGAGGATTATGGTCGGTTTCGATTATGAATATTACAAAATTTCTGCCATTTATCAAAACAAAAATAAAATTATTCATTCTGTTGATTAAAGTTTGATATTGAGATTCGGAATGACTCATAGTAATGTAATGTTTCCTAAGCAACAATTAAGTTTTTTACACCTTAAGTTTTTACGTATAAAATAACCAGCATCTACGAAAATTTTAATTTATTCATTTATTTATTTATTCATTTATTTGTTATTTATTTATAATTTTATTTATTTCCGTTTGGTTGTTGACCGTAACGTGAGCTTCGATCGGGTAAAAGTTCGTACCACCGATTTTTTAGACTTTCGAGATATTTTGCATCTTTCTGTTCCGACATGATCACGTCATATTTTTGGTATAGGCCGACAGTATATACAGTAAAGTGTAGGCACATATGCCCCAACGTGTTTGTATGCGTAGTCATGCAGTAAAGTGGTTGGAGACAGCGGCTTAAAGCTACAACGACAATATTTGCTGTTCCTTATCGGTAACCTTGTTTCCGCCTCTGTTATGTCGTTGGCAACTGCCATCTTACTATCCAATCCTGACTTCACTAGTGCCATTGCGGTCTTGTCTCCGTCTTTATCATGCTATTATTTTTTTTAATAATAGCTACTTCATTCATGGAACTTATGTATTCCTGTATGAAATGAACTTTCCTTTCAAACTTTAAGGGCTATGTAAGAAATATGTATGTGGCAATTTTTTTCATTTCATCATTACCATATATATATATATATATATATATATATATATATATATATATATATATATAGAGAGAGAGAGAGAGAGAGAGAGAGAGAGAGAGAGGGAGTGGAGAATGAGGTTTACATATTATTTACTATTATTATTTGGTACATTGCAGGCAAAGACCAATGAACTTCATAAATTACTTTATTGAAATCATTATTTTTTCTTTTTATAATTAACAGAAGTAAGAAGTATAGACGTCAACACAAAATAAAAGTGCGAAAATCTAATTATAATTTTATAGTTTGCATATTAATAGGAATTTACAGTAAATAAATAAATATATAATATAAATATAAATATACAAAAGTAAAATGGGGAAAAGAAGATGAAATAGCTTAGAGAAATATTTAAAAAAAAATGAAACAGAAAGTTTACTAATCTGCCACTTTGTCTTTCAACTTGTTGAAATAATTTCAAATAAATTTGTAAAATTAATATCGAAGTCCATTAGGGATTTGTGTTTAAAGTGTTGGTATAAAGTTCTGTATCTTAGGCTCGTTCGGTTTTAGTCAAATATATGTTTATATAATATTGGTAGATCATAGAAATATATCAATTCGATTATGATATTGGGGGGCGATTTTGAATGGCCTCTATCCACTATATTGTGTCAATTTTGGAATGAGGCGAACGGAGAGCACTATTAGCACTGGATGCACGTCCTGTCCGATTCGGAACGTGATAATATCTCACGTAGTGCAAATATATTTTCGTTTCTCATCCAACTTCGCAAACAGTTTGACTAGTTATAGCAGGTTTTATTTATTTATCTAGCAATATAAACATACATTATTATTAACTTCATAAGTCATTAACTTTACAAATAACTTTAAAATTCTATGATGTAAAAGAAAGAAAAATCTGGTGCGGTGCGCGTATCACCCAACTTTTCCTTAACGTCCTATAATAATTATTTTTTAAATATAATTTTAAAGAGGGCCAAAAAATCTTATTCAGATAAACGAGGTTTTACTGTACCAAAGGTAGAATCGAAAACTACTCGAACTGAATTTGAAGGAAATAGGAACTAACTTTACGCTTAACTAGCACATTACATGAAGGCAGGAAGTTTTTTTTTTTAGTGAATTATAACAATGAGTCATAATGTTTATGTCCGGCCCCACTGTAATGTTAGTGGGATCAGTTTGATGTGCATTGGTGAGCGGAAGAGTCGAAGTCGAGGAGAACTCATTGCCCTAGTTGGGGAGGAGTGTTACCACGCTGCGGTAAGATAACTTATCCTCTAGACCAGGCAAGACCAACCTTTTGCATTAGATTAAGGATCGGTTCACTCAAAGCCAATTATTTTCTTTAGAGGCGAGTTATATTGTTAAGAATGATTCTATTTAGTTGTGTGGGCGATTAGAATTGTTGTGAGTAAGGTAGATTCAGTAGTTTGGTTTTATATCAATCAGTAGGGAGATTTATTTTGTGCTTCCTCCATTAATTATTTCCTAGAGTTTCTTTTACGTATTACTCTACATCGAGAAATAACCCTCTCTCCCTCTCCTTTCCCTACAGTCTTAACTTTCAGAAAGAAAAAAAAATGTATTACTTACAATTCATTACATACGAAACTTACTTTATTTATTGTTAAAATATAAAATAAATACAAGCTGTTTACAATTATTAAATTGGTAATGATTAAAGCAGAATTTGTTTGGTTCGCTTATGCTTGTATCTGCGGGTCGTAGCTTTTGTATTATTGCCTATTTCAGTTATTAAATGGTTCAGTGTGTGGGAGTACGTTTAAAATAAGCTATGAATTTATTTGTAGATTGCAAAGTTGTTATTTTGGTGTAATACGCATAATTGTTGATGATTCTGAGGCACTTTTTTTTTTGGAATACCAGTAATTTTTTTTTGTTGTACTAATGAAACTCCGTATGGAACTAGCGCACACCACGTTAAGAACTGAATAATTTCTGAGAGATAGTTTGAATTTTTTAATTTAAAATATGGAAACATTTTGCTCATCGTTTTTCAGCCGTTGTGATTAATTCATAAATGCTCATACCGATAACCACTTCTTCAAACGTAGGAATATTTATATATACTGATTTTCGTGTTTGGTTTTCTTTTCTGTCTTGGTTTTGAAATATGGTACGTAAATATTTTTAGAACTCAGATACGCCAATTTCATAGAATCTTTTCCTAAAATCTACATCATATCAATTACCTCCGTATGCATTTGGTAAGTTACCGATTCGCTATTTATTAATTATTGAAATAAAAAAAAAAAACCTAAAAAAATATTTTTTTTTTCATAATTTTAAATTTACTGTTCTTATTAGGGGTTGATAAATTATTAGGCATTTCTATAAATTTGTTTTTATTGAAAATTAGTTGCAAAAGTCATATATTCATCTTAAGCTCTATCACACACAAAAATTAAAAAATAAGCAATTTAAAACACAGTATGGTATTATTATACATATTAAATTATATATCGTCATAATATACATAATACATAACATATACATATTAAATTAAAAGTAATATAAATTTAAAGAATAATTTATCAATCTTATGTGCTTTGATGAATTTTAAAAATCATCAAAGTAAGTCAGTCCGCTTCGTAATTAATTCGTAAATGCTCATACCGATAACAACTTCTTCTAACGTAGGAATATTTATATATGCTGATTTTCGTTTTTGGTTTTCTTTTCTTTCTTGTTTTTGAAATATGGTAGATAAATATTTTTAGAACTCAGATTCGCCAATTTCATAGAATCTTTCCCTAAAATCTACTTCATATCAATTACCTCCGTATTCATTAGGCAAGATACCGATTCCATATTTATTAATTATTGAAATCGAATAAATCCCTAAAAAAAAATAACATTTTTTTCATAATTTTAAATCTACTGCTCTTATTAGGGATTGATAAATTATTAGCCACTTCTATAATTTTGTTTTTATTGAAAATTAATTTCAAATGTCATACATTCATCTTAAGCTCTATCACACACAAAAATTCAAAAATAAGCAATTTAAAGTACAGTGTGGTATTATTATACATATTAAATTATATATCGTCATAATACATATACATATTAAATTAAAAGTAATATAAATTTAAAGAATAATTTATCAATCCCTAATTTATGACTTTATGGGGAAATAACTGCTAAGTCTCGATCTCAAATTCATTTTTCAACCAGCATATAAATTGATATTTTAGTTGAATAGGAATTCATGATCGAGACAAAGTAGTTATTTCCTCATCTCTTGTGCCTCTCTTTCACATTTTTATTTATGAATTTTTCATGTAGTTTATTTTGTTGTTGTATGCTGCTAACTTTTCTGTTTATATCCATGCCAAAACCACCACTCCCTTTTTTTTACCTCTTACTATTTCATCTAAAATTAGTTTTGAACTCAACATTACTTTGCTCATAAAACTTTTATACTTACATATTTTTTATTTATGTATTCTCTTTAGTTGTTTTCTGTATATGTATGTTCTTGGAACATACATTCAGTACTTCATCTTTATTTATTTAGTACTTTACTTGAAATAATTAACCGTCTGTCATTGTTAGTAGTAACAAAAATCTGGTGCGCATCACACAACTATTAAAATTTTAATAGTTTCCATAGAAATCCCATTTAATTTCCATGGAAACATTGTTCAACAATTATTCAGTACCACAATCAATTAGTCCGAAAATTTGATTTCAACCTGGAAAATGTTATAATATAACTTATCTCTTTGATAATTACTAATTTTTTTTTTCATAATTTATATTGGTCCATTTTTTATAACTACTGTTAAGTGGAAGTAAAAAAAAAAGTAATATAAAGAAACCAAAAATAATGAAATTTTTTTAAGTAAACAGGAATATTTTAGTACGTCGGATCGAACGTGAAAATAATGACGATAATATCTGTGAGAATTGTAATAAATGTGTAAGTCAACTTACGAGCTATGCTATTTAAAATGAGATAGGTCCACCAGCGGGTTTGTAAAGTTAACTTCTACATCTTGTATGAATTGCTGAATCAGAAACAAAAGTTGTTGGTAGATATTGCTGTTTGAAATTACAAGATTCCTATTAAGCCTCACGTTAATTTAGATTTGAAACTGTCTTGAAAAGTAATAATTCTCGATTTACACTGTCATTCATAATTCTTGCATTCGTAAGTCCTATCTAACTGATTATTGACATTTCTTCTTTTCTACTATTTTTTCTACATGTGAAAAATCTTATGTGCTTTGAATAATTTTAAAAATCACCAAAGTAAGTCAGTCCGCTTCGTAATTAATTCGTAGATGCTCATACAGATAACAACTTCTTCTAACATAGGAATATTCATATATGCTGATTTTCGTTTTTGGTTTTCTTTTCTCTCTTGTTTTTGAAATATGGTAGATAAATATTTTTTATAATATTTTTAGAACTCAGATACGCCAATTTCATAGAATCTTTTCCTAAAATCTACATCATATTAATTACCTCCGTATGCATTTGGTAAATTACCGATTCGCTATTTATTAATTATTGAAATAAAAAAAAACCTAAAAAAATATTTTTTTTTTCATAATTTTAAATCTACTGATCTTATTAGGGATTGATGAATTATTAGTCATTTCTATAAATTTGTTTTTATTGAAAATTAGTTTCAAAAGTCTTATATTCATCTTAAGCTCTATCACACACAAAAATTCAAAAATAAGCAATTTAAAGTACAGTATGGTATTATTATACATATTAAATTATATATTGTCATAATACATATACATATGAAATTAAAAGTAATATAAATTTAAAGAATAATTTATTAATCCCTAATTAGATTGATCCTTCAATCGGTATAGTATGCGTACGTACGTCAACTCTACTGCTCTTGTTTCAAATTTTTTTCTAAGGATTAAATTTGTCTATGCCTACATTTACATTTTATAAATATATTTTTGTATTCTCTGGACACTAAAATTCATTGTGAACCGTGAATTTTTTTTATTGTGTTAGAATAAAGAAATCTTAAATTTATTGCCATTCAGATTTCGGCAAAGATATTTTCCCTCTGACTGCCAATATGTGTATATATATTCCTTCCTCCCAGAAACTGATAGAGATTCATTATCCCATCTACAGATTTAACTAATGAACAATTGTTCATCGTAATAATGTGTATAATTTTTTTTATTATTAAACTTTCCCAATTCCATTTAAAGCTTTGTTACCAAGAAACTGGGGATGTATTTTTGTAAACTATTGTGAGAAAGAAACACATGTATTCCTAAAAATCGTAAAAATCCACTTTAACAGAATTTCCTTAGATAAATATCTGTAAAAAATGTTATTTGCTTTTTAAAATTTATTGCTTGCTCGTTTGAATGGTTAGTTCAGTCTGATAAAAATAACTTGTAAAACAACCTGCATTTTAAAATAGCCTAAAGGGGGGGGGAGGGTATGGAATTACTTTTTTTTTCAGCGGATGTACGAAAATAATTTCAGAATAAAAATACTAGGCGTGTAGGAGTAGCAATTTATTCTTGAAGGATGTAGTTAGTTTCTCAGATATGTCTATTAGATGTATTAATTGAATTCAAAGGAATCTTCCAGATATTTACGTTTGAAAATCAAATATATTTTTGTTGTATAGTTAATTTTAAAAACAATTAAGGATTGATATATTATTTCTATTTGGTTAGTCTTTTTTTAGCTGTTGGTGGAATATCCGTTATATGTGATGATATTTTTATTGGCGAAATGTTGACTGAGATATTTGAGTCTCCCCCGATATTTGAGGCCCGTCAGCATATTGGAGGAAACTTACATCCGACGGGCTTATGAATGATGTCCCCATGCACCCTAATATGGGATGGCGTTGTGGTTTTGTCTGCTTCAGAGACCTCTGTCATAATCCGTGGATCTTGTCCGATTTGTCATTGTCCTGGAACTCGAGTGTACATTGGTGGGAAGTACACTATCGAATTAGTCCTAAAGGGATTGATTAAGGAGCTACAGCTCGCCTGCTGCTGTACCATGGGAACATTATAGTATTAATTCGTTGCAACGTGAGGTTGTGTGTTTTCCTCCAGATTATTCTTCCACACGCAGTAAATGTGTTACGACCATCAAATACGCAAGTGTATATATATATATATATATATATATATATATATATATATATATATATATATATATATATATTAATTGGATCACACCTGTCGACTTTCGCTCGCTGTATTACCTGCGAGATAAAAAAACTCCATATATATATATATATATATATATATATATATATATATATATATATATATATATATATATATATTTTTTTTTTTCTGTTGGCACTATAGACCATGCAGATCTTTGGCCGCGCGAGGTGGTCTTCTTACAGACATTTTATCGCTTACGGGAGCTCAGACAGCCTGGAGGGGCTCACCCAACCTCACGTTGCTGCGATCCATGGTTTCCACGGTGCAGCTGCAGGCTCCCCATTGCTCCATAGCCAGTCCCTTTGGGACCAATTCGGCAGTGCCCTTCCCACCGACTCTCTCGGGTTCAAGGACAGTGATAAATTGGTCTAGACCCACGGATTATGGCTGTTCGGAGTCAGCAGGCGCACGAGGACCTATATTTCATTCCCTGAAGCATACCGTCCATGGACCAAACCTCCGGGTAGCTATTTAACATCCTAGGAGACCACAACGCGATTCACAATTTAGGTACACGGGATAGGGTCATCACTCCTACACCCGGTCTGTGTGAGTTGCCTCCAGTAGACTCACGGGCCTCACGGGCCTCGGGGTAGAGGGGATAGTGGCAGGCTGTGTGAATTTTTCCTCGGTAGGCGGTCAACCAAATCTGGGCGGTTATCCCGCTCGGCCACCCCGGCCCCATATATATATATATATATATATATATATATATATATATATATATATATATATATATATGGAATGATCTCAACCATCAATCATTGGCGAATCTTTCTAAAAATGCCTATGCAACGAAATGTACACCTTGATAGCCTGACCGCATTCTGATGAAATAGAATGCTTTCAGAATTTCAGAATGTGTGAGCTTTGAAAGGTATATATATATATATATATATATATATATATATATATATATATATATATATATATATATATATATATATATATATATATATATATATATATATATATATATCAATTTCATAGGACCATTAACTTTTTTTTAACCAGCATCAAAATTCTTGGGATCTTAATATTTATTTTACATATGATACAACATAATATACAAAATTAAATAATCATCAAATCACATGCTAAACTAAGTTATAATAACCTAAGAAAAACCAAGCCATAATAACCTACGAAGAATGTTTGAAGAATCTCAGAAAGACATGTGTGAAATGCAGATGGGCCCTTTTTGGGCAACATAGTCGAGTTCGTATATGACTTTTAGATTTCTTAACGCTTGCATAAAAAAAAAAATTGCTTTTGACTCTTACATTAAGGTCCGTAGATAGGACAAGGACTCTACCCCTTCAAAAAAATACCCAATTAAGCGGCCTTATTTGGATGTAAAACACGGAACCTGGGCTATTATTCTTTCTTCAAAGCCTTCTCTGACAATGGCTTGGCAGCTTCGTGGTCCCTCGATGGAATTAGCGCATAAACGAAAAAAAAAATGAAGTACCCACCGAGCATTTATAACCCAAGTGCCGTTGAGAAGGCACGGAGTGGCTATTTAAAACTTAAAATGAGAGTCTTGGGGTCGTAGCGAAATCACCAGTTTTGTGGAAAATTTGTATTTTAAAATGATTTCATCAACTTCAAAAAATAACTCACTCTCAGACTAGTCTTTATAGATTTGGAAAATTTTCAAACATAGCCTCTGGAACGAATCGACCTTTAAAACAGGAATATTTAAAGATAATATTAGATTCTTTCATTGTGAATTTTCTCAATGTCTTGGATTGGATCAATGTCAGTGTAGGCCCTATATGTAACACATCTGCAAAAACATTTGGACTTACTTTGTAATTAAAAGAGAATAATGTAAATTAAAAATAGCAAAATTTAATTAATTACGTTCTTTTAAAATATTTTCTACTCATATTACAATTCATAAATTATACCAGCAAAGTAATCAAACATACTAAAATCAGTACTCTAAACTTTTCCTTCACTTCTAATAATATTTGAAAGAAAACAAAAATACAAAAAAAACTTTACTGAGAACAAATGTTTCGGGCTGTATTAAACTTCAATGAAAGTCTTAGGCCAACCAAAAAAAACGAACAATAAAATGTACAGATGTGTTACTTTTTGAAACATATTTTCACGTAGAAGGCATGGATCAAGTTGACCTCACTAAATCAAATTTATCAAATCATTTATTAATCAAATCATTTACCTCACTCAATCTAAAACTCCAAATTCTCTAAAATTCTCCAAAAATATCATAATACCATCCTACCATCGTATCAAAATTTATTATGTAGCTCGGTATTTAAGGTACACAATTTTTTTTAAATAGTGATTTCAAAAATAAAAAATGACAAATGAATATCAACCAGTTTTTTTTCGTTTGTATAATTTATTAGAAATCATTGGTTAGCCAGTTCCGTGATAGTCATACGAAATTCTAAAAATGATTTTACAAAAAAAAAAAAATGTTTCTTTCAAAGTTCACACATTCTGAAATCAAAGCCATCCATTTCATCAGAATTTGTTAAGGCTACCAATATATATATATATATATATATATATATATATATATATATATATATATATATATATATATATATATATATATATACCTTAGAGATTAAAGGTCGGTCATCACATTAAGAAATTGTGCAGGAGAAGACAAAATGTGATTTTTGTCATAATTTTTTCATTTCTTTAAGTACGTGGCTTGGAATACTATATTGAGATAAACAGCATTTACAATATATTAAAAACATTACAAAAAATGTAAATTTTAATGAACTTTCTACCGTAAACCTCTAGTACAAATTCTTGAAAACTGTATTTGATCAAGTTTTTCAATAGACTTCCAATCTTTTACTGCTAACCCAAAAATCAAAAAACTATTTAAAGACATCACAAAATCAATTAAAACGTATTACACATATTAAACATATTAAATTTAAAAAAAATTAAACAATAACCTACAGGATTGTTTACCAAGATAATCGATAATATAAGTATAACATATAAGTATATATGTTGAAAATATAATACATTTCAAGCACAATGCAGAATAGAAACTAATTTATCCGATAATTATCTAATCATCCGATTCATATTGTCATGGTTGTGTTTCTGAATGCGAAGTAGCAGGTTATATATAGAAAGGGATATTATGCCAGTTAAAAATGTGAAACATGCCATATTACCCATACTTGACCATACTTGATATTACCCATTACTGATTACATAAATTCTCATGGATTTACATTACCTATATTTCATTAGAAATTACTCAAACCAACCTTTTTTCTGCCTCTGGAATGTATGTTTAAACGTTTTCCCACTGTAATATCTGAAAGCAGGCTGAGCGCATTATAAGGTATTATTCATTGTCGATTTGAATATCGGCTCTCAGAAATTACTATGCTGCCTGGTACACCATATTTTCGATCAATATTGAGACCTAGTTCCACATACAGCAAAACATAAAAGTAACAGCGGTGTAATGTCTTAACTGGACTCCCGGCTATTTGTTTCTGCAAAAAATGCAGTGAAACATACTAAAATAGCAACGGTAAAATGCCTTTAATGGACATAATTTGTACACTCGTATGTGGACATGCGACCTTTTTCCACTCATTCTCTGGAGATTTATGCAGATTTATACCCCAAAAGTTATACCACTGGAAAGAGAATGTAAAATTATATAAAGATCAGTAAAAAAATGATTTTCTAGAAAAAGAGGGTACCGGACCTTTTACCTCTGAGGTACAGATAGATATATAATATGTATCTTTATTTTATAAGTGTTGATATATATATATATATATATATATATATATATATATATATATATATATATATATATATATAATTGAATAAGAAAACATCAAATTAGGCTCAAGACTGCTTCATTTTGGAAGAAGAAAAAAAAGCCCTCCCACAACATTATTAATGATGACCAAGCTAATAATGATCAAAGTTAACGAGACGCCGAAAGATTGGCCTTGCCGGGGTCGATGTTCCAAGATATTTTCGGAGGATGACGGCATCGGGACCACACCTGACTCCAAGATGTTATGTCATCATGCTCAACGATTCCCCTGCTGTCTGGCTAACACCTGTTACCTCTTCATAAGGCTTTGCGAGCATGGCTAAGAGAGAAATTTTGATTGATGTCGTCTATCAAGCAGCTCATATTTTAATACAGATCGTTTATATTTAATCCTGCAGCTGTTGAGCACACATTTACTCAGTTACTTGAGTATACATGGTATATTCTAAAACTTTCATTCGATCAAATTACTTATTTTCCAATTTTTCATTTAATGTGGACTATAAGTTTTATTAAATAAAACTATATTTATATATTCGGTAGGTTTGAAATGTAGTAAAAACAAGATATGTTTGTTACACTATTTTTTTATTGAGATGTTTAAAAATTTCAGAATGGCGTACGGTCTCAAATTGTCTGTATTTTTATTTTAGACTGTATATTAGAGATATGCGTTTATTTTATCTTATTATCGTCTTTCCCGATGATGCCTCAATTGGCCAAATGCCGTACAGTGATTCAGAAACACTTATTTCATGGGCTAAGGGTTAACAATTATTTCGTTTTAGTGTAATCATTTACTGGTCGAAAGTTTTATATATTAACCACTATTAATACCAACTACTTTTCAAAACGTGTAAAGATTAGAGACCCTGTGATCGCAGCTCCTTCCCGATATCGACATCAGTTGATATTGACAAATAGGGAAGATTTTTCGGAAGTGAATTACACTCAAACTATGTGCTTCAAAAAAACATTTCATTCTCTCTTTTTTCCCCTCTAGAAGGATTTTAATATCGATTCGGTAATGAATAATTAATTTCTGTTCCTTGCCTTCAGAAAGTAATAGTCCATTGGTAATTACTTTCTCGCACCGCAATGCATCGCTATTTTGTTATAAGAATTTTTGAATAAAGTCTCTCTTGGCTCTAAAAATATCAGCTTGCCGTTTTTGATCCATTTTTTATTTTGCTTTTTAAGTAACTGAAGTACCTACCTAAACTATTTTTTCTATTACTTTCACAGGCTAAAACCTTAACAAGTATAGCGAATGCTTGCTTTCTCATATTTGTATGCAATAATTTAAGTGATTGATATTTAATTTATATAATTATTTTGTATTCGTATTTTAACGAAGGAAAATGATCGTTCGAAAACAAGAATAATTTTGGTTACTTCTCTAAGAACCATATTTAAGTTTTCACGGGAATCCCAGTTTAGATAGTGACACTTTTGTTTCTTTAGATGAATTCTTTCATCGTTGTAGTTAGAGATGGGCAAGTATTAATATTGTTCGAAACTAATTAATTAAATCATTATAGAAGTTATAGAACGTATTTTGACTTTCTGGTTTCCGAATCACAGCGCGTAGAGTGCTTGGCTTTTTACCGATAATTGAGAAAGTTTAAACTTTATTTTGGAATCTTCTAGTAATCTATCTGCTAAAAGAAATTTTCTTCCCTTTTTTTCGCTCATAAATTAAACGTCTAAACTATTATACATTTCATTGGTGGTGAATTTTTTTTTGTATCTGTTCTTAAATATGTATTTTGAAATAATATTATTATTATAATATTGCATACATTTGTGTAAAAATTTACAACTTGTTAATTTTTATTAAATTCTCAACTATAGAGAATTTTAAGGATTCTAATTTATATAAATGTGCAATTAAAATCAGTTAAATACTAAAGTCTACAACGCATGAAAAATTGTAACTTTTTTTTATTTGATAAAATTATTTTATTTTTGTTATACATTTTTGTTATTAATATAAAATTTTCATAAAAGTACAGTCAACCATTAGGACTAATACAAACGGACACGAGTCCATTGTAGTAATTTAGTGCAAATAATATTTTGTATAATATTTTATAATGATTCATTCAAATGAAAAAATAATCCATCCATTCAACTGAAACTTTTTTATTTTATTGGTTACAGTGAATTCAGCTCGCACCCTTCATTAAAAATAAAGCGTTTCTTTCCCTCCTATCTGGTCAACTATTGATTGAACCAATAACTTAAGCTGTTCAATACCATTTTATGTATCCATATCAAACTTTACATCTCTTGACTTACTGGAATTTGGAGCCAGAGGGTTTCTTTTTAATGGGCAATTCCAATAAATTATAATCTGAATTAAATTTAATTCTAAATGCAAACCTGAGTTTAACAATCTTCGCAGATTCAATCTTATATGGTATTTGAAAGAAGATTCAGATAATTTCGAATTGCATTTTTACTTTATAAAGATAAGATCAGTTAGGGTAGCCTGCAATAACATATGAGGCAATTCTCCCGCGGTTACCAGTAGATTGCTTGTCAGAGGCTGAATTCAGCTTAATTTATTTTATAATCTAATATTTATTTTATAATCCCAGTTATTTGATGTAAATGAGATACCATTAAGAAAATTACGATTGATTCATATATTATTAAGAAGATATTGATTAATTAACTATTATATTATTAATAATATTAATTAGGTATTTATTAATATGATATTGATAATTAACCGTAAATTTCAAATAAAATATTATGTAATAAGATATATATCTACGATAAATAGGACCCAGTAGAATATATATATATATATATATATATATATATATATATATATATATATATATATATATATATATATATATATATATATATATTTCAAAATCAACAAAAATAAAAAAATTACATAAGAAAAAATTTGCGCATTCAGGAATGTAACTTTAAAACATTAAATGCTTTGTTCACGTTTTAAAATTCACATTAATTAATCAAAATTCAATTATTATATCAATATAAGCCAATATTATAAAATATATTAACAAATATTAATATTAATATTTTTTTAAATACTAATATTAAAAACAAGTATTCAAGAAGAAAAAAAAATTCTTGAAAACTTTTTTTTATTACATATACAACAGCGGATTTTATTGATATATTAATTGAATTTTGATATATTGATGTGGATATTAAAACGTGAACAAAGCATTTAATGTTTTAAAGTTTTTAGAAGGGGGGAGTATTTGAGGGCCTAAGGAGGAGTGATGCATCTTTAGATTTTAGACTCTCCTCCCCAACTCTACTCTCACATGCCCGTGGTAGGCCCTGCAAAAGCCGAGTAACCCAGCCCAAGGTGGTGTTAACCAATCCCTGCGGAGGACTGGGTCGGTGAACAAACTAGAGATAAGGAGCAATTCTTCCAGGATAGGCTCCTAGCGCCTCTCTGCCAGGACCGTGTTCCCGGGCTAACGGGATCCTTCATAATGGGCCAATCACCCGTAAGAAGGTAAAATGGTTTCAGAGAAACATTGTCAGCCTCAGATTTGGACAGAATAAACGGTTACGACACGGCGCGATTAAGGACATACGTTTAGCAACTTGTAGCATCAAGTCTCTTACAGGAAAGGAGGTAGAAATAGTCCTTATCTACTCAGGAGTATCAAAAGGAACAAGAGCAAAAGATGGAGTTGGTATTATCTTGAAAGAGAGCATTTACTCAAAGGTTGAAAAATGGACCCCTGTTTCTCATAGAATTCTTACTGTCGATATGAAATTATCGCTAGGAATGGTTGCTCAAATACAGGTGTACGCACCTGCAGAGGATACCGATATATTTTACAAAGAGCAATTTTATGCAGAACTGGAGACCTAGTAACCGATGCCGCTAGTATTCTGGAAACATGGGAAAGGCACTATGGCATGATATTTGCAGAGCAAATAACAAGCTATGAACAATTGATTCCCAATTCAGGTGAACAAGATAATGACCAATATTTAGACATAATATGGGAAGAGGAAGTTGAAGCGGCCATAGATAGAATCAAGCTTGGGAAAGCAGCAGGAAGGGACATCTCTCCAGAATTCTCTGCAGAAGTATGCTGGAAGGGAGATAATAAAGGTGTTGCAGAATCTTTTCCAGAAAATTTATGAGGAAAAGAAAATTTCTAAAGAATGGGAATAAAACATTATTATACCCATCCACAAGAAGGAAAGCACAAGCGAGTGTGGTAATTACAGACCAATATGTCTCTCCCAGGTGGTATATAAAATATATACCTCGATTCTAGAAAAGAAGCTTAGGCCATTAGTTGAGGAAAATTTGGAAGATGAACAAGCAGCATTCCGCCCAGAACGCCAAACCCACGACCATATCTTCGCTTTAAGAATGATAATTGAGAAAGCCTGGGATAGAAATAAAAGCTTATACCTTGCTTTTCTGGATATTAAAGCTGCGTTTAAATCAAGACCAAGAGAAGAAATATGGAAAGCCCTGAGAGCAAAGAACGTGCCGAATGGTTTATTACTCGCAATACAATCAACACACCGGGCACCATAAGGCAAAAGCCTTAGCCCTCTACTATTCATCATCTTTATGAATGAAATAATAAAAATATGTAAGAGAAGAGCATCAAGAGCATTGATAGGCCACTGGAACATGAGAACTATACTGGCACAAGTAATGGTATATGCCGATGACATAGTACTCATTGCTCTACACACTGTACACATAACCTCCAACAAGCGTAGAGTGGAAATCAGAACTCAAAAGGAAGGGCATGGATATTAATGGAAGAAAAAGCAAAATCCTACAAGTAGGACGAGAGCCGAACAAATCCATGCTACGTGTAATGACGAGGAGCTTGAAGTCGTGAATGAGTTCTTCTACCTTGGAACTGTGATTAGCGGAAATGGAAAAGTGCAGCCAGAAATATCCTATAGGATAGGAAAAGCTAATAATATATATTATTCCATTAGCAACACAATCGTGGGAAAGAGAGAGGTCAATAAAGATGTTAAGCTCCATATTTTCAAGGCCGTATATATGCCTGTTCTGCTATATGGAGCAGAGTGTTCGGTCCTCCCAGACAACAAATGGAGCCGAATAACTGCAAAGTATATTCTATAATAAATTCTAAAATAAATATCTGCAATAATATTATATTTATAGGCTATTTGAAAAAGCAATAATTTTACCTGAATATTGTGAGGGGGCAGTAAATGGAATTTTTTGACTGTAGATACCATTTTGAATTTAATAAAGAACTGGTTCATGCTATTTTAGGATAGGTAAATCAAAAACTAAGCTAATATTGGGCATTGTGCGTTTTCGAGTTGAGTATTCGTTTCTTTATGTTCCTCCCCCCATTGTCTACAACTGCCAAATAGAGAGCATGTAATATAATATAGAACACCGATGTAATATAACCACAAATAATATACGAGGTAAAACGAGTTGTCAATAAATTTATCCAATTATGTCCCACATTCCACTTATGACTTATGACTGCCACTGAAGAATATAAAATGTGAATTTCAGGCAAGTTTTAACTTTTTTTTTTATGATTACATCTGTAAAATAATCCTCTGGAAACGAACTATTTTGCACTTTTCTAACAATCTGCACTACTACTGGTTGAATAATGTGTCTTTCAGATACCTCATACGCATTAATCCCTTCAGGCAGTTCATATGCACTTATCCCTTCAGGCAGTTCATATGCACTTATCCCTTCAGGCAGGGGTAAGTGCGTCCGAGGGACAGCTAAATTGAATTATCGATCGCATAAAATTGGGCGTGATTAAAATGTAGGCTAAAACTCGATATTTAAACGCAAATCGTCGAAGGAACAACAGTTACAAAGATTTAACAGTTACTTAAATCCAAATTTTGTTATATCAAGTGCACTTTTCCCACATTACCTCATATTCATTTACTTTTTTTTTAGGTTGTTTTTTTTTAGCTTAGGTAGGTTAATGAAACTCGACCAAATACAGATATTCGATATGATAATAAATTTATAAAATTCTTAAAAAAATAATAATACGTATATATATATATATATATATATATATATATATATATATATATATATATATATATATATATGATATATACTGTAATGATGTGCTACTTTGCCTGGTGAAATCTATAACTAAAAATAATGTGTGGAAGTATATCTCCCGAGATATTCAATGTACACACTAACTTCCAAGCGATGTTTTTGTAACACTATAAAAAAGAATTTCTTATTTTTACCGAAAGAAAAATAATAACAGAATATGACGCTAAAGGAATGGGCATTCGGTTAGTTGAGTTATAACGAGCAGGTCTGGTTGGAATTAATTAAGTACTCACCTCCTTCCGAAATCAACCCTTATTTATTATCAAACTTCAAAATTACCAGTTTTACGGTTGCCGAAACTTCTTTAATTTATGAAGGTAAGTTCTGTTTAATGAATGCCCCGCTGAGAACAGCGCATAAAGGGATTCTTTTTTTTGTCTTTACTGTTAAAGAAAGTCTCGATGAACTTACATCGAAATGAGAGTTTCATCGGCTTTGGAAACCTTCTGGCCGGCAGGAAAGAAGTTGAACACAAAACAATCACTTTCGGAGCTGCAGGAATTCATTATATTCCATTCTTTATATTAGAGATTTATTAATTTGAAGCCGGTTTAATTGAAATACAGAAATCGACAATAATAAAATTTCAGACTTCATATCAGACGCAAAAAGCCTTTGATATCGCAGTTATTTCCAATAGCGTTCGCTGAGTGATTTTTTATTTTCCATTTATCATTTATTGTTAATTTCATTCAGTTCTCGTTGGTATTTATAAATCTTTATTTTTATAGCCAAAATGTTGTTCAGAAAAAAGTTAATTAATATTGAGATTCGATTTTCCTCACCTGATCTGGAATCAGTACCATTCACTGATAACAACTTTATTAGATCTAAATCATTCCAATTTTGATTTTTTTATGAAAACAAACTGCAAAACTTTTGTTGGTACCAGGTTGAATCATCACCAATGTTTAAAAAATTAAAGTGAGTGAATATTTTCGTCTAGTTTTCTTCCAACTTTTAAAATGGAAAAGCTACTCCCGATAAATATATTATAAAATAACTCTTTTTTTCGTGAGTAGTATCATTCCATTCACTAAAATTTGATCTTGCGGTCAATCAAATTCAGCGCACTTCAATTTATATTAAAAATTATACAACGAAAAATATATAATACATTGAAACATATTTTTATTTAAAATTATGAAGGTATTATTGAGAAAATTTTTTTTTTTAAATATTTAAAATTTTTTTTTATGCGTAAATAACGGACATATGTGGGCTGCATTTTTACAAAATAAAATTTGCATTTGTGCTTTTTTTTAAAGCATATATCTCTCCTCACAATTGGTATAGGACATAGTTATCTATACATCTGGGTAAAGCAAAAAAAAAATGTGTTCTTCGGTGACTTAATAAAATATGTTACATTTACCCGTCGGTTTGCAGTTTGAATAGATATTTTCCTCTGAATAAAAGTGTACATAGTGATCTTTTAAAAATATGTAATACTCCTCACAATTCGCATAGAACATAGTTATCTATACTTACGGGTAAATCAATAACAGTTAAATACAAATGTGTAATAATGCTAAATCGGCAAAAAATGGGCATAATGCTCTTTACCTCCGGGGTAATATTATAAAATAATTGTAAATGAAATAATAGATGATTAGAAAAAAATTAAAATTAATAACTACTTAGGTTTATATTAATTCTTGATAAGTTTTAGTTCGTTCTTAAAATGTTTTGATATTCTTGTTTAGTGAGAAAACAAATTAAAATCGAATAAATAATCATTGGAGTTAATAAAACGGTTGAAGGAGCACTGAGTTTTTTTTTTTTTATAAAAAAAATTTCAGTTTATTTTAATTTGTTCTTTTTTGGACAGAAAAGAGAAAAATAAAACGAATTAAGGTGTTTGTTTTTCCCTTTCACTGCTATAATGTTCCCATATAAGAGAAAATACTCCAGAAGTTGGTCGGAAGCCAGGAAATTCCCGACGATGAAAGGACCTTCGTAAATAATGAGTAGGCAGTAGCTACTGTCGACAAATGAATGAATCTCTAGAAATCATTATGATTTTATATATCATGGTTTTAATATGTTTTTAAGTGTTTTACATAATTCTGAACATTTCTTTTTTATATTAGGCACATAGATAATATATTATAGGCTGATCTGAATTTTTATAAATCTACATGTTTAAAAAATTACAACAATAAAGTATGTACGTAGAATTCAGAGGTCTGTGATGATGTGATGAGATGTCTAGTGACTCGTATAAATTTAAATTATCCCCGGGCATAACATATTTAATTAGATGGAAATTAATTAATTTAATTGATTCATATTTTTTTGTCTGTTAACAAAAACTACAGACGTAATGACCGTTCCTCCTACGAGAGTAACATGCTGATGTTAATTAGTATTAACTTATGTTAATTAATATTTAGGAATGCTATTTTACATATTATATATAAAATATATATTCTACGACATAAATGGAAAAATCCATACGACATAAAGAAGCAAAGAGGTTCAAAATTAACATAAATAAATAAATAAAAAAATCATCTGTCGATATCTCTTCAATTCAGGAATCATCAGGATAGCAGATGAGAAAGAAATAAAATGTAAAGAAAAAACCCAATAAATAATAAAATGCAGCACACCTCACATCCAGATTCAAAAAAGTCACCAGCCAGATACAACACCCCACACCAAGGAACCCAATCACATACTGAGGGAACATGCTGAGGTTACATGACAACAGCTGGGAAAATTAAATTACAAACAGATGATCAAAAAAAAAAAGGTAAATTCTCATACGAAAACCGCCAAAATACAAATAGGAAAGGGAAAGTCTATATGCACAGTAGAGAAAGGCCCTTATAAAGACAACAGTGGATACACGGCAGTTCCACAAAATATATTAATATGCAAAAGCAGAAGCTCAAAATGAGACATAAATAATCATGACATAAATGGAAAAATCCAATAAAGAAACCAAGAGTCTCAAAATTAACATCATGTCTTGGCTTCTTTATTGGATTTTTCCATTTATGTCATAACAATTATTTATGTCTCATTCTGAGCTTCTGCTTTTGCATATTAATATATATTTTACATTTTATAAACTTCATTGTAAATATTAATTGCATTTATATTGTATGATTGAAGATTAACGATGAGTTGGATTCTCTACTTTTTATTCATACCTGTCAAAGACACCGTTGACAATCAGCTGATTACCTGTCGGTAAAATTTATTTAAATTAACATCGGTTATAATCGCAAAATGGTCTGAAATGTCTAAGTCAAGTTAGGCTCAGCATAAATTTTATATATACGTTTTTGAGCAATTTTTTTTTTTTTCTACATCTGCTGGTTCATCAAAGATAACCATGTGCACCAAGAGATAGGGAAAAAATCAGAGCTTGAATCAACGGCGTGAGGTTCAGTCTCAAGTATTTTAGAGATAAAAAAAGTCGGGCGTTTGGGGGTTTTATGGCTGGAAGTTGGCCAGTAAGTCAAGGGGTTTTTTGGAGAGATTGTGTCTAACTAAAGCTGACGGCGGGAACACTTTTTCTACGTCTTGGGTTGCAAAGTTTTATCTATAAAATTACCTCCAATGATAAAACCTCTAGTAGATAAAAACAAAAATTAGAAAACGTAACTGCCAGAACGTACTTAGGGAGACAATATTCAGGCTGAAAAATCGACATGGGAAGTTTAGTGCAAGATGTGATGTCATTTTGATGTGCTGTATGTGATTGTAGTAAATTAGTTTTACGTGATATCTTAATGTCTTGCCGTGAGTTGTTTTATTATAATAATTAGCTTGGTAATAATAAATTTCAAACGAGGCATCACATGAGTTTAGGTGATAAGTTGGATTTTTTTTTTTGGAATGTTTGTGCTGCTATAACTCAATTTCAATTTCAAATCCTATTTCGCATAATTCCATTTGTCTTACATAAGATATTTGGCTATGACCCAATAGGTTCATATTGCGTATTCATAATTAGTAAACCCGATAACCTAATAATCGACCTCAATATCAGATAAAAGTAAAGATAATCAATACACGAGCGAGTTTCTATAATATTAATTGCACAATAACGATCAGTTTCCTCCCCCAAATTACAGAAGAATTTACCCAAGTATAGAAGAAATATGAAATAGTTTAGAATGATAATGTTTTATCATATTCGGTTACACTCCAGGGATTGTACAGGCACAAAACTGGGACCGAAGGATGATTTACCTAATCTTATAAGACGTGTTACAGATTCTCATATAATTTTAAATTTTGTGTTTAATGAAATTTTCTGCCAAATGTGGCACTATATTGTAAAAATGTGCCAGATTTTTTATTTTGAGCATATCTGTTTATTGCATAGTATAAATAACAATGGAAATATTTCTCTTCGAAGCAACTTTAGGAAGTATACCCCAAACTTCATTACTTTCATCTGTCCCAAGCTACAAAATTCACTGTTAAAAGTGTTATAACTCTTAATAGCAGTACACTATTTAAAAAATGATATAAGTACAGTGTTACCAAATAATAAAATAATATTCTTGAATTTTTTTTTACAAAAATATAACCAAAGATGGCCTCAAAATACGTGCAAAGTTTAGACATCATTACATTCCCTTCCGCTTCAAGTGCATTTTCCTGCCAGTTAGTGGCATCTAGAAGATAGTTTGAGGTAATGTATCATTAAAAAAAAAAAATTCACGAGACAGAAGTAAATTCAAGTGTTTCCATGCATTTCATTTGAGTGAATATAGGGTAAAAAAAGTTTAAAAAATGCGCGGTGTAAATTTTTTTGTCATTGCACTTCAACCTTTTCTGTTCATTACTTTTATATTTAAACAATTTGAATTAATTTCGTCTTATAAATAAGTGAAGCAAAACAGCTTTAATGGCAATATTCGTATGCAAACGTAGCCTCGATTCATGCGAGATAAAACTAAAAAGAAAGAAATTTGCCGTCATTACACCCCGGTGATGATACAGTCAGTAAAATATATAAAAAATAAAATATATAATTATATATATAAATATAGAAAAATAATTTATTTTAAAAAAATAAAAAAAATAAAAGTTCTTTTCACGTCTTCTACACATCTTATTAGAGCTATCGTGACCTTTAATATTGAATTTTGATTCATAACGAAAAATTACAGTTTGTTTGCTTGTTTTTTTTTATTGCTTTTACTTTTATTCTAAGAATATTTTGGAATACTAATATTTGGAATACTACCAATGTATCATCAACTGTTTTTAACATTCGTTTGTGGGTATTTAATCTTTAGTTTGCCAACCAAAAATGTAGGCAATATCAAAATTATCAATTAAAAATGTAATATCAAAAACAAAGGAAAAAATTAAGGGGAGGGTAGTGACGAAACTTGTAACATTCATGTCCCTTTTCACATCTAATGATCAGGATTCTTAATAGAAGTTTGACACAACTTAAAAGCTAAAAAATTTAAAGTGAAATCAAAATTTTGAGCACTCCAGTTCCTGTATAATTTGATTTTTTTTTTTTTTTTGTTTCCGCTACAAAATTTTTACGTACCAGAGAATCAATCTTGCACCATTATTAATGTTATATTTAATAATATTTTCAACGATATATGTATAAAAGAATCCATGACAGAGAAAAAATCAGAAAATGCAATGAGGTCCTTGTAGTGGAAAAGAAGAGGTGAGAAGGGAAAAATGGACAGCCAAGCAAAAGAGAGAGATGAGTGAAAAAATGAAGAGAATATGGGCTAATACGAAAGCCGAGAAATGGTATACGCGCGGTCCTTAGATGGCCATTATCAATCTACTATTTCAACCCTTAAATGGTCAAGAACTCAAAAAATGAATAGAAATGAAATTTTTTCTTGAAATCTTAATTTTTGTGTTCCAAATAAGTAAAACATATACAATTTTTTAATTTTTTTGTTCCTCCATAAAAAAATATGATTCAGTACACTTTGGCCAATCACCATCAAACAATGGTGATGTCTTTAAGTACACTTTGGTCCATCACCATCAAACATTATTGGTGTCTTTAAGTTCACTCTGGCTAATAGACCATCAGAATTTCTAAAAATTTGATTAAATAATTTAAGAGGTAATAAAAGAAACAAATTTTAAATTAAAGTATATTTTATAAAGAAGTATATTTACAACAATTTATATTTATAACTAATTATATTTTCCAGAAATTATATTTACAACAAAGTATACTGAGTATATTTAAATAAATTAAAAATATATTAAAATTATTCACTTTAGCAAAATTAAGTAATCGTAAAAAAAGAAAGAATATTCGGTAGCATCCTGTTAACATCAATGTAAACGCTTATCAAAATTGGGTCCTAGAAAGGTTCCTACTTATATTTGGCCTTCTTTTAGAAGTATTACAAACCTTCTTGGGGGTGTTCAATTTCTGTGATTTGCCCTTCAGTGTAAATGGGATCTTCTTCCACTTCTTCACTTGTTGATAACTCATTACATTCAAAGTTATTCAAATTTTCTTCTACAGTAAAATCTTCCAATATTTCATTTAGTTCATTTCGAAGCCTTTCTTCAGCTGGTTTGGGCAATTCGTCAAATTTCTCTTCTTCATTATCACTATCTTCCTCATCTGAATGGGTTGGAAATTTTGGAAGCAAAGCCAAAGTTTTTTCATCTCTACTTCTATCTTCTATCTACTTATCTGTGAATATAAACGGTAAAAGTAAGCAATAATACAAAATAATGTACCTCTTACTCATTTGTTGGTATTTGACCAAAGTGTACTTAAGTACACCTTCATTAAAATTGAGGCCAAACCGCTATTTCTATCTAGAATCAAAACTAAAACGTGTATAAATATAAATACAATGTTTGGCAACAAAATTCAACCATTTTAAGTCATAATTGAATTGAAGAACTTATATTTTTAAGTAATTGTAACTTACCGTATCACTGATGCGCAGCAGGTGGGTAAACAGTAGAGTTGCACTTCAATAGAAAGCTTAGAAAATGGCTCCAATCACAACAAATGCTCTTGACTCCTGTTTACTGCTACTTAGGAGGTTACAAGGGAATCGATTGTACTCCAGAGGTACTTATGAATAGAAATAGATTCTCCCTTAGAAAAGTTAAATACGAATGGTGTCTTTAAAGACATTACGGTCTATTGAGGGTTAAATAGGACTGTAGTAAAATTATAATTTTTATTTGTAATAAAAATTAAAAAATTTTTACTCGTAATTCGGCATTGTAATACATAGAGTTTGCATAATGAATAATGCGTCCCATATCGACCTAAAACAATTATATTTAAATATTGACATAAATGTAATACTCAAATCTGAAATAAATGTCTCTAATTAATAATTCAGCATGATACCAGACCAGAAGATATATCGGATAGTGTTGGTCCTGTTGAGAAAATTATATTATATTAAAATTGAAAGCACATAAATTACCATTAATGCATAATAATATGACCTTTGTAAATTAATTTAATTTTTTCAACTTAAAGTTTATCGTCATTGATATGATTTTGTATACGAGTGACATAAAATATTTGACTTTTTAAAATTAAAGTTACGAATGTTTCTCGCACGAATGTTTACACACCTCGTATGTAGTGTTCAAAAAATAAGGTGAATTTTCAAATTTCGCGGGTTAGGTACGTTCGATTTTTAATTTTTTTTTTCTTATGTTGGTACACTCGTCCCGAACATTAATATTCACAGTTTCAGCTATATAGAATTTTTTGTTTGTATGTGAGAGACATAAAGGTTAGAACTGTTTTGCGTGTTCGGCCATCTGTTGCTGTCGAAAAAATGGATCAAAGAATTTGCATCAAAATCTGTGTAAAAAATGGAATTAAGTGCTCCGAAACGCTTGAAATGTTGACAGTGGCATATGGTGAGTGTACTCTAAGTAAAAAAAATGTTTATGAGTGGTACAAACTCTTCCAAGAAGGCCGAGAAATTGTTGAAGATGAAGCTCGCCCTGGACGCCCCAGCATTTCAACAACAGATGAAAATGTTAAAGAAGTAAAGGAAATGGTTATGAATAATCGTCGAATCACTATTTTGGGCATGAAATGTGTGTCAGCAAAGTTTGTTCCAAAACTGCTGAATTTTGACCAAAAAAGTCGTCGCATGTTCGTCTCTCAGGAGATGCTTAATGACGTCAATGACGATCCAGACTTGCTCAAAAGGGTCATAACTGGTGACAAAACATGGGTGTATGGTTATGACGTCGAAACCAAAGCCCATTCATCCCAATGGAAGCAGTCAGACGAGCCAAGACCGAAAAAAGCACGCCAAGTTCGGTCAAATGTGAAACTTTTGCTCACCGTTTTCTTCGATTACAACGGAGTAGTGCATCTCGAGTTCTTACCACAAGGTCGTACGGTCAATAAGGAGTACTAACAATACGAAAAAAACGCCCTAATTTGTGGAAAGACAATTCGTGGGTTTTGCATCACGGTAATGCACCTGCTCACACATCGTTGCTTGTTAGTAGTTTTTTGGCCAAAACCAACACCATAATCATGCCTCAACCACCATATTCACCGGACTTGGCCCCCTGCGACTTCTTTCTGTTCCCAAAACTCAAACGACCCATGAAAGGACGGAGGTTTGCCACGATTGAGGAAATAATGACGGCATCGCTGAAAGTACTCAAGGACTTACCAAAAAGCGCATTTCAGAAGTGCATTTCAGAAGTGCTTTGAAGATTGGAAAAAGCGCTCGCACAAATGTATTATATCTGAGGGGGATTACTTTGAAGGGGACAAAATAAATATTGATGAATAAATAAATATTTGATGAGAAAATTACAAAGTCACCTTATTTTTTGAACACCCCTCGTATTAGAACCTTAAAAGAAAACACATTGGAAAGGAATTTTATTTAAATTTAACAAAAACAACTCTGGATATTTAACAAAATGGTACGATTAAAAAAAAAAACTGCCAATTATTGCACAATGGTTTATTATTTCCAGATTGTAATATTTTTAAAATATCTGGTCTGTCCATTCACAGCGCTTTCCATATCGCTTTGGTTTAGAGTTCAGATAATTGGATTATCTTTCAAATGAGCATTTGGAATGTATCGGTAAAGGAACATGTGCAGAATACTTTATAACAGATATCTACCATATTCAACAAAGAAATTAAGCAGTAGGCACCTTAAAATTTGAAGCTTTTTCCAAGATGATCGCTGTGAGAGTGCCGAACTGAGATTGTTGAGAAGATACTGTGTAAAAGCAAGTAGGCTGAGATGTCCAGGTCATGTAATCAGTGGGTGAAATAATACAGAGGAAAATGTTAGAGGAGCACTTTAGTGAGAAAATAAAAAGGAAAGACCAAGAAGCTGAATGAATTAGAAATATCAATCCAAGGAAGGATGAAGTAAAGAGATGCCAGGAAGCCAGAAGTCCGCAATTGATAAGTCAGAGGGCCTAACTAGATAATTCCCCGGTCGTGCCGGGGAATTAGTCTACAAAATTCATTGCGCTATATCTCAGCTAATACTGGCCGGATTTAATTGATTTTTTTATTTTATAGGGAATTTTACTACCTATTCGATTGATCATTCAATTTTGGACGGACGGATTTTTTTTTATTCGATATTCGGAATCTAGGTATCTTGAAACCTAATACCTCAAATTTTGTGGTATAATGTCTTGGTCGATTACAAAGGTCTATTATTGAAAATAATAAATCAAAAGCATTTATATAGATTTTTTAATTTTTTAAATGCCATAGTCTGCTGATTCCAAAATACCGTGCATTTCTTCTCTATCTTTATAAATGCCTAAGTTATGGCCTTATAAAATTTCTAATTGGCCACCATTTTGAAGCATAAAGACGAAAGCAAAAACATTATTTTGAAATATTTTGGTAATCTTTCTACCAACAATTTTTTTTGGTCACGTCATTGTTTGAAAAATTCATAAGCGCCATTTAGCAATCATTACAGGAAACACCTGAATCGTTTTTTCCTCAAATAACAATATATTTTTTAAAAATGTATTCTTTATTTAGTATAGTAGGAGTTTATTAAGGTGGCTAAACTGTTATAAGTACAATCTATTTTTAAGGCTTCTAGGCAAAGGCCAGAGTGACACCTGAGAGCCCTCAGTATTTGATGATTACGTGATCAATAGTCAATTTTAGATCATTTCCAATTTTTTTTCTCGATATATCGTGAGCGGAATTAGTTGTGGATGGTAATGTCGAACTCCGAGGATCATTCTGAGGTGACCTGTGACTGTTGCCGAATCTCAAGAGAGTCGGTCCAGTAATCTCAGTGAAAAGCCGCGGACGGCGTACGGACGAATTTTTTTTATTCGATATTTGGAGTCTACGTATCTTGAAACGTATACGTTTAAATTTTGAGGGAGGGTTAAAATAATTTTTTTTTTTGGTCGATTACAAATAAATGTCTGTTATTGAAAATAATAAACAGGGTAATACTTTAGTAATAACTATTTTACAGACTTCTTAATAAGCATTACTATTGCTTGATTTCTTAATCCAAATATTTTTTTTTTTTTTTTGGAATAGTAATTTTTTTTTATAGTAATATAAATATAAATTGTAATTTGGATTGTAAAATAAGCAATATCAGATATTTTAAATCGATATTGCTGTCGAAATTATAGAAAATATACTGCCTCCCAGGTACTTAGAATTAGGTCGGGAAAGCTGATTGTGATATTGTAGGATGTGGAGATGATTGCGGGAAGCCCCTGGAGGTGGTCCACATTGCCAACTGTGGTTGTCCATGGAAAACTTTTCCGAGTTTATCCTCACCTCCATCAGTGTGTGGATAACTTTTAATAGCTGCCTCGACACCAGAGATATCTCAGCTTTACGACAGGATACTTCCAACTCTAAGCTAAATGATTCCGGCCATTTATTTTATTTAACGACACGCGGTTAATTTAAACATATACTAATACCATTTACATTATATAAGCAGTGTTAACAGTCTAGTTGATAAATATTTAGGTATCCAAACTATTCCGACTTATTTTAGGTTAGGCGACCGACTAATACGATGTGACGTCATGAGACGACCGGACCAGACCAGACCAGACCGGAGAAAACGGGTCGTGTAAACGCTCACACACTTATTTATTAAAAAATAGGCATGGGACAGTACAACGATACAAAATAAAAGAATCACCATCTAAATCGGAGTCACGGTAAAAACTTAAATCTGGTTCGTTCGTTAAAAAAGGAACATAAATAATTATATAAAAGGAAAAAAATCTGGTGCGGTGCGCGCATCACACAACTTTCCCTTACCGCCCTATAATAATCATCTTTTAATATAATTCTAAAGAGTTCACATAAACAATACTTGATATAAACTCAGCAGCATTCAATTCTTCTCCCACTTAAGTATAATAAAATAGTTTTTAAAACAATTTTAGTACAACAATTCTGTACACTACCTATATATTTTAACTTTGTCAAGTTGCAAATATATTTTAAAAGGTGCTGCTTTAGTTTCTATGGAAACATTTTCTTTCCATTAAATAATGTGAAAGTAGAAATTATTAAGTTAATTTTCACTTTTGTATTCTTAAACTACTTTATTACAGAGCGTATTGTTTACAACAGATTGACGGATTGGTGGGAGGAGGTTCGGTCGCTTCTATCTCCTTTCGGATCCGCTTGGTTATCCATCTATTTTATGCTCCTCAAAAAATACACTCTATCTTTGCTAATACTTGTCCAATTTTGGTGATTCTTTTATTCTTTTTTAGATGATTTAATTACCTTTCATAAAAGTCTATAGATAAATTACCGTAAAATGCATACTTTTTAAGCTATGCGCAAACAAAATATTCTTTTCATCATAACTTTTTTCCCTGCAATGCCTCGGTGATTTACTTCATAAATGAAAAGTTAAAAGCCTTTATGAAGAATAATTTTGGCAAGTTTCATCAAAATCGTTAGAGCCGTTTTTGAGAAAATTGTAAAAAAGTGTAATATCCATAATATAATAGCTATTTCCGGTTAGTCCGATGCGCTGTATCTTTGCTATTATTGGTCCGATTTTGATGATTCTTTTATTCTTTTTTAGATGATTTAATTACCTTTCATAAAAGTCTATAGATAAATTACCGTAAAATGCATACTTTTTAAGCTATGCGCAAATAAAATATTCTTTTCATCATGACTTTTTCCCTGCAATTTCTCGGTGATGTACCATATGTATGAAAAGTTAAAGGTCTTTATGAAGAATAATTTAGGCAAGTTTAATGAAAATCGTTGGAGCCGTTTTCGAGAAAATTGTAAAAATGTGTAAAATCGATTATATAAAGTGGCACTTCCGGTTAGTCGATTTTGACGAAAATGTTGCTGTAACATCACATGGATGTGCTAACCTTAAATGTGTAATTTCAGTATCGTACAGCTCTCCGTTTTTGAGCTAGACTGATCACATACACACAGACCATTTTGCGAGACTTGGTCATTTGGACTCAGGGGACCTTAAAACATGTATTTCCATTGAAAACTCGAATTCGAAAATTTTCACGATCGCAATACTTCCACTTACTATATACTTCGTATATAGGTAAGGGAAAGTAATAATTCAATAAGGAAGTGTTTTCTATACAGTTTGCTCAATGGCGCTTATGCCTTTTTAATAAATCGACGTCAACATATTGGCCTCTGATAACATCCTGAAAGTTTTAACAATAATAAAATTAATAATTCCCACAATTTTTTCTTCACGTTCTTGTCGTAGTACTGTGTGTGGGACGTATCTAATGGTTCACATCTTTTTTCGACTTCAATTATAATAGCATCGCCATTAATTTCCATATTCATCACGATAACTCGATGACACGAGCAGTGGCAGACTAATGAGCAAACCGATTAAAATTGAACGTCTGTGATCGCCCTTGTTAAACAACGTGTTCCATCCCCTCTACCGACAATCAGTTCTGAAAAAAAGATAGAACATGTTTCGTTTTCGTTCCTACTTTTGTTCGGTCCGGCTTTTTTGTAGGATAGCTGCGGAGTCTCTATTGAAACAACCGTATTTAATATATATGTACACCGTACACCCGAGGGTGTACGGTAAATTAACGAATCTGAAAATTCGGTTTTTGAGATATTTGACACAGAGGCTGCATTTTATGTGGCTTTACAACCTGTCAAATTTTAACGATCTAATCTTTATTCCTTCCTACTTAGATAAACAATTTCATTTTTGAGAATATACGTTTTTTATAATTGCAATTTTGGTAAAGTAGCGAATATGATATATTTGTTAATTTGTTACTACTGATCTGCAAAGATTTTTTAATTGGCATTTGATAAAGTTACGAATCTGCCACATTCGTTAATTTATCATAACAAAAATCGGACGAATTGTATGTGCGATTCCTGGTAAAACTATTGAATATGGTATATTCGCGAGCGTACTATATAATAAAATTGTAAACAAACTAACATGGATGTCTCCAATGAAACGAGGGTTAGAACAGTTAATTTGCAATGAAGAAACAATCAGGAATTTTGATTCGGTATGCATAGAACTTACCAGTATCGAACGCTTGATAAAAATGTTAACATAAATTTGTTTTGTTTTTACGTTAGTTAGTCGGTTGTTGCATAAACCGGCTCATTTAAATTTACAACTTAGCAATATTCAATAATAGCCAGGTTTAGTTGTAGGAAAAATAGTTAAAAGCGAGGTAAACAGTTTTTTAACGATCGAAGTTCTAATCTTCGAAACTCTAATTTTCACAGAAAAAAATCTTAATCTGTTAAAAAAAATTAAAAAATGTTTGTTTTTATTCTTTTACGTTCTGGTTTGTATTGTATTTCAAGTGCATTTTGCACTTTGTCTTGTAAGAAATAATTTTCATGATAAAAACATTTAAGAAATTAAATAAAAAAATTTAAAATAACGACAGCAGATTTATTTCAATAGATCTAGTCCAAATTGAAAACGAAAAAAAATTCTGTAATTAAAAAATTGGCAAATAAGCATTTCATTAGATTTGACAAATCCACAAAATTAAAACTTATGTTGTGGTGAACTATCGGAAATGGTAGATTCGTTACTTTGCGACAATAAATTGCCATCTTTCTGAAAAAAGCCCCTTCAATGTAAACGAACGAATCTGCTCTTCAAGTCCGTTTAAAAACCTGACATTACGACTATTACCAACGGATTCCTCACCAAAAAATCATATAAAATTATATCTTTGAAAAATAACAAAGGCAGGCGCCGAATTATACGAAAGGCAAAATCTGTTTTTTTGCTCTCCTGAAAAGTTGAGTTTTTACAGATTCGCTAGTTTACCGTAAACCCGAAGATATCTCTTCCGACTCTGTCCGATTGTAGTCTGTCGTCTCCGGGGTGGCCTTAATTTTATTTTAATCATTATCTCAATAAAACTACAGAACCGATTGACAGTCGATTCAAAATGTAACATCAAGAAAAAATATTAAATATACAAATTATAAAAAAAATAAATAAAAAAAAAATCAAAAAAAAAAATCGATTGTTCATTATGGATCAAAACTGCCAAGTATTGAATATTTTTTTAACTCTTTAACTCAGCGGCATAACTATCGCTCCTTCCAACAATTAACATTATTTATTTATCATACCTTTCAAACTTTTTATTTTTATTATCGATCAGACGTTTCGGAAAACTAGTCCAATTTGAAGTTTGCAATGTATAGTTATCCCAACACTATAAAATAATTAATGCATACATAATACAATGAATATTTATTTTTTAAACTATGTTATCCAATTGAGATTATTCAAAAGTATTTAGGTAATTTCATTCCAATAATTGAAACTAAAAAAAAATATTCATTGCAGAATAGTTCTCATTTACTGTGTATGTATTGTTTGAGAATGTATGGATAATTATATTTTTAGACATTAAAATGGAACTGTAAGTCGAAACTTCTCATCGATAATAAAAAGAAGAAGTTTGAACAGTAAATTGTTTTTTCATCCAATTCAGCATTTTGATAAATTGAACAACCTTTCGTACAAGATAGTAACACTCATTTAATTATGTTATATAACATGTATAAACAAATAATAAAAAGAGTTTTATTGGCAGCAGTGGCATACGTATACCCCGTACGTACTACTCCACTGCTGCTGAAAACTCTGTATGTGTTGCTAGGCAGGGGAAAAACAATACACATATATATTTTGCTTTTGTAATATCTTGAATGAATGAATATCAATTCATTCACGCATATTTCAATGAAAAGATATCGGCGAGACCTAGGTTTGTCCAATTGAACATGAAGATATTTAGTTATCCATATTAAATTAAAAAAAAAAAAGAAAAAAAAAAGATCGATAATTATGAATATGCATCTGATAATGACGTTTACATATATATATATATATATATATATATATATATATATATATATATATATATATATATATATATAATGAAACGTCAAATTTTTCAGTTTAAAAAAGTTAAAAACCAAAAACAAAACTAGATTTCCATGTCGTTTATGTCTCATTATAGATTGAAACATTTTGTTGATTTGAAATTCTATTTGTCGATAAAAAATTATAATAAACAAAAATGTTACAAGTAACAATGTGCTAATTGTACAGGCATTATTAGTTTTTCAATCTTATTTTTCTATAAGCCGAGTGCTGCCGTAAACTTTTAAAATGAGCTTACTTTCTTTGAAATTAGTTTCTTCCAACGCGACCATAAAAACCTCTACATTTTCCAAGTCGCTGCTACTTTTCGCGGTTTATTTCTTCACGACCTTAAAAAGTTTACCTTAACCTGGTTAAAGAGGTTTCTATTCTAATAATATTACACTTACAAACAAATGAAAAAAAAAAAAAAATCATTTCTGTAAAAATATTTTAAATTTCCGTGGCACTGTAGAAGAAAGCAGTCACTCAAATTAATTGGCTAGCATTTTTATTGTTTATTTTTTTTTTTGTTTCGACCCTCCCGACAGAAATGTGAAATTTGGCTATCTGTATCCTTTCGAGAATATCAATTACAGAAGTTGGGTGTTCAATCCCGTTTTCTTTTGAAAAATTTTAAGTAAAAAGAATTTTTCACTGTTAAATTTAATACATATAATTTGAGGTCTACGGTAAAATCTTACTGTAATGCACATCTGAAACGCTTCTAAATGGAAGGATACCTTTTTATTATGAATTATTTTTATATCCTGCGTCTGAATTAATGAAACAAGAGGAGATGGACAAATCTGTTTCTTTTAATTTTACTTGTAATCTTAAATAACATACTGTTAATAATAAAAAAAAAAAATTGTTTTTCCTTCCATGAACCATCTATAACCACCCATAAATGGTTCATAGAACGAAAAACAACAGGTATATAATTGCTATTTTAAGGCCATATGGAGAAAAAAAAAATTGACGGATATAAAAACAGTCAAATTCATTAAATAATTTTATGAAGGTAAGTTCAGTTAATCAAAATAATTTAAATTTTTACGTATTTTTATTTTTTTCTTATTATTTTAAATAATTAACCTTTGTAATCGACCAAGATAAAAAAAAAATATATATATATAAATATATATATATATATATATATATATATATATATATATATATATATATATATATATATATATATATTCGTTATTTTTGTATTTTTCATTTTCTCTGTTTTTCTTTTCTTTTTTCTGTTTTTTTCTCTTCTTTTTTTTTTATTTGTTCAAATTAATTATATTTTTCGATAAAAAAACTTATTTATTTGCTTATTTATTTTACTGAAAATATTGTAAAAATTAACTGATCTGTATTTGTAGTCTTATGTCCAGATAATGTTTCTGTTTCATTTGTTCAATCATGTTATTCTTAAGAGACCTAGTCCTAGTCTATTTTTTTTTATATGTATATATTTATATATATATATATATATATATATATATATATATATATATATATATATATATATATATTTATTTATGTATATATTTATTAATAGATACAGAAGCCTCTTAAATTACTAGATTCATATTTTTATTCTTATTGAACTACTTCAGATTATTTAATTGGTGTTGTTAAAAAGCAGTGTAATAGAAAAAATATTTAACGATAATCGGAGGAAGCATCATAATATGAATAAACGTTTTCCTCTGTTCAACGTCATATAAATATAACGGAGTAGTAAATAACACTGAAGGTTTTTGCTGTGATGATTTTGTTTTCATTAATGAAATAGTTATTTGTTTTCTTTTTGGAAGACAGAGCGCGGTTAATAAATTACAGGGACGCAACAAGTTGCCTGAAGCTCTAATGGCTTTAGCGTCAGGCTGCCGGATTTCCAGCTGCGGAACTATTATATCTAATAGCTCTGAAAGAAATATTCTTATATATATACACACACACACACACATATATATATATATATATATATATATATATATATATATATATATATATATATATATATATAAACCTGTACCACTACAACCCATGAAGGATCGCTTCGGATGAGGATGAACCGGAGAAAAACCAATATGTTTTTTAAATATTTAATTACTTATATTTTTATGTTTTTAGGAAAATAAACTCTTTCCAACTTCATTCCTTTGTTTTGTTGTTTATTAAATTGCATTAGGCAAAGTTTCGGCCCATTTCGCCAATTTTCAAGCCTGTTATCTATTAGCAAAAATTATTGCACATTAATGTAATTATTGTCCTGTATTCGAAAAGAAGGTTTTGTATAGAAAAAAACAAATTACAAATTTTTAAATATAGTAAATCAGATGGTTGGAATACATTGTTGTCCACGATTTCTGTCTTGGACAGAATTAGATAAGAAATGGTACCTCTATGACTGTAGTAGAACTTTTATTTATCAAAGGATAGGAGTCTTTCTTCTTCGGTGTTTTATTTAGGTCTTAAAACTGCTCATATTAGATCCTGTTTAACACTCTCTGTTTTTATTACCAAAGAGCTTTTATTGCATTATCACAGTCCATTATATAATATTCTTATTCGTTCCTGTTGAAGAAATAATGACTATGATTGATGACAGAAAGAGAAAAACAAAATTCAGTATGCTTCAGCAGATTTATAAGTTATCCGTATTACCATTTTATTGATAAGTACTGAGCATCGTATGACTGATGTCCATAAAAGTTATTTTCAAGCAGGTCCTGTTCAATTTATTCCAGACTTGAATGAAGGGTTGTAGGATCCAATCTAGGTTTGATCAACAAGCCCTGAAGGAAGGAAGCGCTATCGACAAGTTGACAAAGGTTCTCGAGGAGCCTTTGTTTATTGAGCAATTTCTGCCAGCCACCTCGTACCCTTTGAAGATTGATCTGGGTTGTTGAAGCTTTGTTGACGACCTGTACCAGTCAACAGTTCTGTGATGTGTTTGCCCGAGCTAGAAGGTTGCACTCTCGCTGGATCTTATTACATACGTGGAAAATGTTTTCCTCTCGAATATTTTTATAATTTCATAATTTAATTACAACTTTTGACTGATTGAGTACTAAAAGTTTAAAGAAAAATCTAAAAAGAATGGAGATTATAAGAAAATACATTTTAATGTTATTTTAAAATATAAAAATCTTAAAAAGTTCTATTTTTTTAAAACAAATCTTTATTAATTATTATTATTTATTTTATTTCATTTTTTTTTTGATTGGCATAAATAACGATTGCGGCACGCTTCGGTTGCCAATAGGAGTGTCAAAAACTGGCCGGTTATAGCCGATAACCTTTTTTTTTGTATCGAATAACCGGTTGTTTTTTTTTTTTTTTCTATCGTTATGATGAAACCAGAAAAATAATAACAGAAAAAAACGATTGAAAATAAATTTCGTAAAAAATTCATATTTTACAAAGAATACATAATTCTACATTCTATATTCTACCCGCCTGCCTTCTCAGAGAAACCGTTACACGGATTACATTTAACTTCCATTGTTTATTTCACGCTCTCCAGTAACGCAGTTGCAATTTTGACATATACTGATTTATTTTTAGTTTATTATTAATTATTTTCTTCCTCTGTCTCATTTTCAATTATTTCTAAAGTCTGTCAGCTTGTCATTTTTTGTAAGTTCAACATGTCGTAAACCTTAATGTGGAGGTGTTTTAACCGAATAAGTAGCTCAGGGGTAGGCTATACTTGCAACCGCCTTATCAGTAGCGGTCGCCGTACTAGCGATCTCTAACGCCATTTATACTAACTGCTTTATATTCAATGTAAAATTCACATTTATTATAATTATTAAAATTATTAGTGCGGTTGACCTCCTTCCCCAGACAACCGGAAGCCGACAGAACTATAAATTTTAAGTAATATCTAATTAAAGCAGTAATTATTGTAATAATTACAATGACAATACGAATTTTACAATTTAATAAAAAGCAAATAGTTATCAAAAATGGCGGCTAGTGCGGGCTGCATTGTAAAGTTGTACCATAATTAGTTATTTTCAGGGTTATTACTATTATCTTTTTAACTTGTGTAAAGGCTTTTTAGGTTATTTTTCGTAGACCAATGTGTAATTTACTTGACATAAAGATCTTGCCAGTGACCAGTAATTTTAAACAACTCCAGTTGCTATTATTTGTGACATAAACAGAAAATGTTGTGATGGAAAGTTATAAAATTTAAAATAACCGTTTTCCCCCGGTTTTTCCACAAACCTATATTTTCATCGGTCATAACCGATCGGCTATATTTGAAGATTAAATAACCGGAATAACGTATAACCCTTTTTTTAAAACAATATCAGGCACCCCTAGTTTCCAGGACCTCAAAGTATTTCCTGAGAAGATTTCCTCACTGGATCTTATTACTTGGACAATGCTTTTATCTGGAATATTTTTGTAATTTCATAATTTAGTTGCAATCTTTAACCGATTTTCTTATTATGTGAATAAAAAAAATGAGAATTTTATAACCTCGAACGAAAATTAAATTAAAACTAAATACAGTTGACACTTGCTAATTCGATCCTAGCTAATCCTGATCGTTCCGTAAATTTAAAGTATATACATTCAATAAAACCACATGCGTTATGAACACCTTACGTGCTGTTCCGCTTAAACAATATAATTAAAAATACCAACTCCTATTATTTAAAATATATTTCTACTAAGCTATAAAAACTTGGAATAGTCATTATTTTCTATTTTTCTGGTGGATAATAATTAGCTATTTTATTAAATTCATCTTCTGTGAAAATCGTAATTATTATTACAATGAGTAATTTACGCTATTGAAAAATATAATTAACAATGAGTTATAAGTTTTCGGTCTATTGAAATAATAATAATAAATACACTTGTTTATAAACATGTTTCTTTATATACATACATTTTTACATTACATAACTTTTTTTACATATTTACTTCCAAACTAACAACAATTTCAGACTATATCTTGAAACAATAACTAAAAAATAAATTTCTGAGCCATGATTTACTATTGAAAAATATTTTCAATAAATAATTTTTTTTTTTTATATTGACTTGTTATTAATGAAGTTACAACCTTTTTGTCCTATTCTGTCATCCGAACTTTTCACTAATCCGACCCTTTCCGTTTTTGTTAGTTCGGATTAGTGTCTACGGTACATCTTATTCTCATTTTCAAATATAAATTTTTGAACAAGTTATACATTTTTTTTTTTAACAAAACTATATTATAAATTATTTATTTTTATTATTATTTTTTTTTGTGTTAAATCTTATAATTGTAACAAGGTTTGATTTCCAGGAACTCAAAGGATTTTTTGAGAATTTCTTACTGGATCTTATTGTTGTTATTAACAAAAAAAAAGTGTATTTATTATTATTATTATTTTGATAAGAGTAGCAATTGTGGCATTTTTTGGTTTCCAGAACCTTCTGTCAACGGTTTTCTTTGAGGTATAAGGACAGACCATATAAAATAATTGATTAGCAACTTGGATTAGAAGTACCGCTTTGAATTAAAAAAATAAGTTTTTATATATGGTATGGAGTTAGCTATTTATATGTTGTTGCTTTTTCTTCTCTATCCACAAAAAACTTCAATTTTGTTTTTATAAGGTAATCACCTTTTTTTACATAGACCGTCTATGATAATGCAATAGTTTTTTATTTGTGTGGAAAGAAGAAACTCCCCTCTTTTTAACAAGTGCAAAGAATCTCGATATCTGTTAAACTGAAGAGGAGATACAGAGCTTCAAACCAAACGTAATTTTGTGACTTCAGAAATTTGGCAGTATTTCAGATGAGGTATTTCCAAATACAAGAGAGAATACATTTTTTTGTATCACGTATTACTGACGACAATGGACAAAATACAAACTACAAAAAATATTTTGTATTTCTTAGACAGCAAATATAAGATACAAGAAGTACTTTGAATTCCGTGGGTTAAAATACAAAATAGAATTCTGTATTTCGTATCTTGTATTTTAAATAGAATTAACTAAATACTTTACATTTGAATATTAATAGAATAGGTATATACTGAGAATTTAATTAATTTAAAAATAAGTAATTTTTACTTCCATTTAATATTTAATAATAACATTAAATAATATGATCAAATTCAGGGAAAGAAATATAAAAAGTAGTGATACAAAACTAAATAAAACTGGAACATTTACATTTTGACTAATCTCTTTATTTTCCTTTAGACAAATTTTATTTATGTTAGATATTTTTACTGATAATAAATATTGTCGTTGGTAGCTGATATAAAACTAGTAAAGTAACATCAAATAAATATCAAATGAAATCAGAACCGTATTGCATACAACGTGTTGGAAATGAGATCTTTATTTTTACAATTACATCTACTCTCTAAAAGTTATATATTTTTTTACAATTTCCGTCTCGATGCTCTGACCTCATAAAATCATCAAATTAAAAAAAGAATCATTTCAATTTGATTTTTAAAAAGTTGAATTTGATTTGAAAACAGCAGAATTGGAGTGAAAAGTCAGCATCCTTCCCCAAATAATTGAATATTATTTTGTATTTCGTCATTCCATATTTCCAAGAAAGTTCTGTATATAAAAGTCATTTGTATCAAAACTTTTTATTTGAAATACTTATTTTAAAAGTATTTTGGGATACACGTTTCGCTCCACTCTTCTTACAATATTATATGTATAAGGATATTAGGTATATTACGTATATAAAAGAAAAAAAAACCTACAATAGTTATAGTTTTCAGGTACTGAAGATAATGAAGGGGAGAAAAAAAAATAATTATTTTCAGAACATACTTTTGATTTTTTTCTTTTTTTCTAAAAATAATGTATTAGGTGAAACGTTCGAATTTATTTTTTTCAAACCAAAATAATATTTAAAAACACTAAAAATGTGTAAAAGAGGATTTTAATGATACTTTTGACAAAATTATTGATTTTCAGGCTCATATGTTTTTTCAAAGGAGAAAGTGAATGTTTTTAGATTTTTCAAAATTACAATATAGTACTGATATTAAAATGTTTTTCGGTGTAAAAATTAATTACAAATGTCAGAACTGATTCATAGTTAAATCATATTTGTTAATTAAATATCAGTATAACTATTCTCTTTTACACTAACGAGCCAACACAATCATTCTGGGTAATGGTGTTGTATTCCACACCTTTAATGGCAATCAGAACTAGAACTAAATAATTCCAATGATAGGATTGTGGGAACTGATTACTGTTGGGCCAGATTGGACAGTAAAACCTAATTACCAATCACCATCGAGGCATAGGGAACTGAATGATTAGAAGAACCAGAGTGGCAAAATCATATTCTAGCCAAGAATAGAAAAGGAAGGATTTTAGATTATTTTCTTAATAGAAAATCAATTATAAATAATACCATAAGAAATAATTAATTTAACTGACAAGGAGAGCACACCAAAAATGATTGCAGATTTGGATTTAGCACATCAAAAAACCTTAATGTTGAAAAAAATCATCGAAAACAAAAAAACAAAAATGTTCAGTCCGGAATGTGTTCAATATTTCTGAAGTCACAAAATTACGTTTGGTTTGAAGCTCTGTATCTCACCTTCAGTATAACAGATATCGAGATTCTTTGCACTTGTTAAAAAGAGGGGAGTTTCTTCTTTCCACACAAATAAAAAACTATTGCATTATCTTTGACGGTCTGTGTAAAAAAAGGTGATAACTTTATAAAAACAAAATTGAATTTTTTTGTGGATAGAGAAGAAAAAGCAATAACATATAAATAATTAACTCCATATTATAAATAAAAACTTATTTTTCTAATTCAAAGCGGTACTTGTAATCCAAGTAGCTAATCAATTATTGTATATGGTTTGAGAATACCTCAAAGAAAACCGTTGATAGAAGGTTCTGAAAACCAAACAATGCCACAATTGCTAGTCTTATCAAAATAATAATAAATACACTTTTTTTTTGTTAGTAATAACATAATAAGATCCAGTGAGAAAATCTCAAAAAATCCTTTGAGGTTCTGGAAACCAAATCCTGTTATGCAACTAGTAAAGATATTACAACTTAGTTTTAAAGAAGTGTAATAAAATATCTGTTATTTTCTTTGTGAAATAGAAGTTAATTTTTAAAATGATTACTGTTATGATGTCGTTAGTTTGAGCACGCCGAAGTAATTCCATAACATGCTCTATGCATATACCTATACTTAAATAAATAATAATTTTCAGGCCATTATAAATTAAACGAAACAGATTTATAAATAAGAAAAAAAACAACAAGAATTTTCTCTTAACGTTCGTTTTTATAAACTAATTAATTACAACTTAACACTTTTAACAAAGGTTTAGTTAATCGAGTATTTGGATAACTTCAATATTAGACTTCATGGCTACTGTTTCTCATTAATACATATTTATTTCAGAAGTTGCCGACCCATGGAACAGAGGATCCGGGGCTCAAGGGGTTCGGTAAATTTAATTAAAGGATTTTTTTTATATAATTAAATTTTTAAAGGTTTTTAAAAATTTAAATATAAAATATAATTATGTATATCGTATGAAATATATAACCATCATTATATATTTACACACACACACACACACACACACACACACACACACACACACACACACACACACACAGACACATATATATATATATATATATATATATATATATATATATATATATATATATATATATATATGCATATCAAATGGGAGAGGGGCCAACCTAAGAATGCGAGGGTCCTGAACTTAAGATGCCATTACTTTATTCATTGAGGCCTCCATCTTCCTTCATTTGCATGATTCATACAGTTCCTTTTTTAACTCATTCTTTGAGGTATCTTGTAAGGAATTACTGTTTATATTGTTTGGAACACAGATTTTCACTTTTCCAATCAACGAAATTTTAAGAAAATAGGGATTACCAAAAATTAATAAAATTATAATAATAAAAAAAAATAATAACAATTGAATTAATTTTTTGAATATTTATATTTTCACTGTCCACTGGATTGAAACGAGTGCATGTATTTTTCTTTTCCAACATCCTGTTCTATTGCGCCGCAAATACACTAGTTATCTTCTACTAAGAATAAATTATTTAACTAGGTCTATTTTTAAAAGTTCTCATTTCAGTTACACGTGTTCTCAAAAAACAATGAGGCAAAAAAGAGACAGCCGATAACTCTGAGATGATCTGTTGAGATATATTTTTGCCGCTTAGAATTTCAAATCCCAAATGCCCACGAACAGATGGTCACGAAGAATCCATAAATCTCTTGAACCTTTAACTCCTCTGTTACTAGTAAAGCCATTTTCGTATTTTTTTCCGGGCGAATAGTTGCGGAATACTGATCACTAACGACCTCGGCGTTGTAAAATTGTCAGCCTTCAATTTCGCGAGAGTGGTTCTGGAGATTGTAATAATAATTTATTTTTCTAGTATTCTTTTGCAAGTTTTATACTACCAAGTATCTCATTGTTCAGTAGATTACTGCCTAATTATAATGATTATCTAATTCTCGATATGAAATGTAATTGAGAATAGGAATAATTGATATTTGGAAGAACTCAATTGGAAATAAATAAATACAACTTAATGGTATACATTAAAATGTAATGCTATAATTAATAAATCACGAGTTGGGCTACGAAACACTATCTTATCTTCTACTTACTTCCACTCTGTCAACCACCCGGACAACTTTTTACTAGAGAAAATCATTCAATACAAGGATGATATTGAAAATGCTTCTCGGGATTTCATTTTTTCATGAATCCAAATTTCTTTCCTGCTGGGATAAATAAGCTCATTGTACGTTGGCAAAAGTTTATAGATTTTGATAATTTTTTTTTTTTTACTGAATATATATTGTTGAAGTAAAACTATGGTATATTTTCAATAAATATAAAAAAAACCTGCATTATATTTGCATCGACCATATTCGGTATAAATCTTGATTGAACTGCTTTACAGAATAATATTTAAACAGATCTCATGGACTAGTTAGTTTATCCGATTATATTTAATTATCTTTACACCATATTTGTTATTCTCTTTTCCGTTTACACAGCTAGATCGCCGTTTTATTTTTTGTCCTTTCCTGAAATCAAGTATTTTTTTTTTTCATTTCTCCTTTTATTCTTCTTTTTTATCGCTCATCTACTAAACCCCTCTATTCTTTTTAGTTTTATGCCTTTCTTTATATATGCCTCTATTTCCTTTTTATTCAATGCTAACACGTCAGCATTATATTTACATTTTTTTGCGATTCTACTTCTTTCCGATAGTATAACTTCTATATTTTTATGTATACTATATTTTGTAATTCTTTCACTTTTCTTTATTTCTATGTTTATACTTTTCATTTCACATAATATTTCAAATTTTCATACATACTATTTTATTTTTTCGTAACACCTCCTCCATGTAATCCCATTTTATTTATTGATTTCTATTCTATTATTCTTGTGTATTTTTATGGTAGGCCATGATAAAGGCCTATAACTTACAATTAGATCGGAACTTCGTATTTTATCTTATTTTTTGCCTCATTTCAAACCCTACCCCAACCATCTTCTTGATTTCATCTGTTTCCAACTATCTCTCCTTCATTTAAATATTATCAAGTATTTCATTTTATTCAGAAATAATCTACTCCCAAAAACAACAGTATAGCATTTTATAATATTATTATCTATTTATCTGTCTATACATTAGATCTACATCCTCCGTACGGCTTTGGCCTTCGACATTATCCTCGTCCATTAATCCTTGCCAGGTCCATGTTTTCTCCATCTCCTCACTCCTTTCTGGCATCATTAAGCCATCTGAGGCGTGGTCTTCCTAGTGCTCACCTTCCTTCCGGCAATTGATTTAGCAAACTTCTTGTTAGACGATCCATTGGCATTCTTTCAACATGTCAAAGCCGTCGTATTCTTGCCAGTTTGATGGACACCAAAATATTTGTTTCACCATACATCTCAACCAACTCTTGATTTTTTCGGGATCGTCACTGTTCTGGTTCATTCAGTGGTCCATATATCATTCGGAGGACCTTTCTTTCCCACACCTTAAAAATTCTTTCATTTTCTTGAGTCAGGATTCCCACGTTTCGCTGCCATCTATCACCATTGGCCGAACGATTGTTCGATATATTACTAATGTAGCTTTGCGGGAAAGGCTTCGAAAACGGAGTGCCTTCTGGAGTGCATACAAACACCTACTGCTAGCTGCCAGTCTTGCCTTTACTTTGTCTTTAATGTTATTTTTCCCTGTTACAACTGATCCTAGAAACATGAAATTGTCTACATTAACGAAATTCTGACTACAAATTTCAATATGAGAGTACTTTTGTCTTTCATTCCTGGTGGACTCTATTTCTCTATTCGGTCTTTTCGGTGCTGATGTGAGGGTTCTGTCTGGGATAAACTCATCGTCTGCATAGGCCATATGCTGAGTTAAGCTATTCATGATTGTTCCTTCAGGGTTCGTCCTGATGGAACTCGCTGCGATTTCCATTCCCAGATGAAACAAGATTGGGGACAAAGGATCACCTTCTCTGAGGTCATTTCATACTTCAAAAATCCTGGAGAAGTAGTTCTGAATCTTTGCAAGATGTACAAGTTTCTATGGCAATCTTAAGAATTGCAAAATTTTTAAGCACTTCACCTCTATCCATTCGGTCATAGGTCTCCTTAAAATCCAAAAACAGGTGGTGCAGATCGATATCATACTCATAGGATGTTTCCAAGATTATCCTCAATTCGAAGATATGAGATTGGCTGTGGTTGACCTATCAGGCCTGAAACCACTTTGGTACTCCCAACCTATCTTTCCACCCATTTGAGCATTCTGTTGTTGATCGCCATTCATAATACTTTATAAGCGACACTAAGGAGAGCTATATCTCTATATTTTTTACATGCTGGCCTGTTATCATGATATATCTAATTCCCTTATAAAACTTTCTTCTCTCTTTGGGCGAGAAATTCTCTAGTATTTCTTTCAACCTCTTATACATTTAGTTTATCCAATAATAATCTTTGTTATCTAGATATCATCTCTTATCAGGATGACTTCCCGATTTTCTTTACTTGATATTATTCGATTTTACGTTATAGGTTTTACGTTATAAAATTTATATTTATATAACTCTAATTTATTTTTATCTTTCAGATATTCATTAGAATCTGTTCTTCCTGAACTTTTCCTATAGTACGAGTTTATTATAGTAGGAGATAAATATTATCTCAGATCAGGCGGATCTATCTGTGATCTTTACAGTAAATCACGGCTTGTACTCATTAGTGATGAACTACACTATCAGAACCCTGCGAGTGCATATTCTCTGGGTAATGAGGTACTATCGAGCAAGGCCAAGACCTAATTAGGCTGTATATGAGCGCGTCATCAGGACCAATTTCCTCTGGTATGATGTCCTGCATCGGCACTATATCATACCATGTGCACAGTTACTTTAGTCTTATCTGCGTTTACTGAGAAAAATACATCGTTAATCATACTCACCAACTCTTTTAAAAAATAATGAATCCTCAATGTGGCAATGGCAATCCCGGAGGAAAGAAATTAACTAATTTTAAATAAGATTTTATCAGTGATAATACATTAGAAATAATTGTTAAAATTAAGCAGTCCTGTGATTAATGCTGCCGTAAAATGACCTGTTGATTAATGAACGCTTTGGCCGTTAACACCTAGAAGGTGAATTGTTGATTTCGATATTTTTATGAGATAGAAAATGCTACTCATTGTTGAACTTGGTGGATGAAGCATGGAGGGTGAATTCTGAACTTAGAAAATGTTTCGTGGGGAAAACCTCTCTGTGGCTACTTAATGCGACAGGAGAAGGATTCCGATTAATGGTTGGGATAATTATGGACCATTGTAGCCTATTTGAAAGTTTGTGGATGACAGAGTCGAATAAGTACCTTATCGTCCACTTATTTGACTCTGTCATCCATTATATTGTAGATTCTTATATATAAATTTAAGCGTTCAAAATAAAATGAGGAACATGAGGTTTCCCTTATTCAGTGTTTTGTACATTTCATTTGGAAAGGTTCAAAACAGAGGGATGAGGTATGCTACCTTGTGTCCGGTAAAAAGATTCCAAATGACTACTTACTGGACTTGTTTCCTTATCTCTTCATCTCACTAAAGGCGCGTACACAGTGGCGATCCAATCAGCATGCGAACCGAGCGCGAGTCGCATGTTCTCTCTATTTGTACGGTGCGTTAGAGCTAATCGTGAGTCAAGCGCGCTCAAATCACTGTGATTCATCTCCTGCCTGTCTTTTCAGCGAGCACTTTGTTGATTCGCTGTTCCGATTTGGACATCGTGAATCTTTTCTGATTATCCTGAACATGTGATTATTGTTTTTGAAAATATAATTAAAAAAATAATAAAATATTGTCAAGGAAAGGTTGATCGGGGCTGAAGTGCTGTGGAACTTATTTTTCATTGTGTACCGAATTTTCGGTCTTAAGTTGTAGGCCTTCATTAAGGCTAAATATAAAAACAAGATAACAACCAATATAATATGAATTTTTTTAAGTGTGAAACATAACAATATAGAAATAATTTAGGTAAACAAATATATATATATAATAAAGTATCGACATGAAAAATAGAAATAAAAGGTATGACAATATTAAATTCACGCTTCGGTCCCTAACAATATCAATGACTTATAGTACAGTACTAACTAATAATTAATATTATACTAAAAAGTAATATAGTAATAACCAACGACTTTTATTAGAAAGCATCAACATCCAATTATAATTCCTTGCTGATAAACAAAAAACTATCCCCAAACTATTCAACAATTTTCAATTTATTAAAACAACAATAACTTGTTATGGTCCCATCCCATACCCCACCATTCATTTTTATCTCTACTATCAATTTTTATTTCCTATTCATTTTTAATTTTTATTTTTTATTTTCGTTTTTGAAAACTTCGTATTTAATTAAGACTATTCAACCTCTCCACCACTTACTCTTCTTGTCTCTTCACACTAGAATCCCAATTTTATTTATTTATATCTGTAAGCCATCCAATATTTAAATTAATAGGTTTAAGTAAGCCTTCATATCAATTATTTTTACCATAACTTAAATATAATTGTAGGTTTATAACAAATATAATTCTGATTTATAACTTAAATATTACTCTATTCTATTATCAGACTTGCTTAAAACTAATCTGAAAAATGACTTCTGAATGATCCTGTGTTACTTATGGATCGCCGGATGCGATTTAAGATTTGAAGGTTTATTGAAAATTAAAAATTTCAACATGCAAAGACCGATCAAGACCGCACTTCGCTTGTGTCTACGCACCTTAATACAACTCCAGTCCAGTTCAAACCTTGATAATTCAAATGTATTATTTGGGAGATCAATAAGTGTGTTTTTAGTGCCATAAATGAAGTTACTACTCCACTTTGCTGGTTTAATAACTTTTTCTCATTTTAATCATTAGATTAATATTTTGTATTTATATATCTTTTTTTTTTTACTCTGCACAATATTCACATTACAACTATTTTTCTTCATGAGTTCAGTGCACCGATAAAATCGAATGAATGGTTTATTTGGTATCTAGAAATGAAAATATTCTACTTTATCGTGATCCTTGAGTGCATTGTTACTTATATATAATATTAAGAATCCTCTTACGTGGCCCTCACATTAGATGGTCAGGTATTTTAAGTTGATTTTGTTTGGTTGTGTTATTTTATGTTACAGAACATCGTGACCATCAGTGCCAGGTGCATTTATTTAAAATTAAGAAAAATAATTGACATCTCTTGAAGGTATTTTAAGTTTTCTGAGATGTAAAAAATAAATAAATAACAATAAACTTGTCTTACAATAAGGTGGTTGTTTCCAGTTTATAATTTTTTTTTCAAGTGATTGATGTCATCCCTTCTCAATAATCCAATTCTAGAATTTTTACTAAAATCTAACAAAAAATTCAGTATATCCGATTACTTTTAATTTAATTAACTATAAGCTTATATTCTACCTTTTTACGAACAGAAAACTTCACTTTAATAGATACCTTATATTTTATTATAAACTTAAAACACTCCATAAAATTTCCATATCTAAAGTTACTTTGGTTGATTACCTATTAAAACCTACACATAATTTAATCCTTCACATGAGGCTTATAGGTATTGACCAGTTAAAACTTTTCCATTTATTTTTTTCAATGAGTTGGAGTTTGGAATATTTCACCCTTAACTTCTCAGTTTCTCAGTTGAATGAAATGACAAAACTTTATGTGGAAAGGTAAAATTAATTTAATTTTTCTGTTTCATGCGCGCTTTGAAGCGGTTACACTGCTTTTAGAACTTTATAATTGCACCGCGTACTTACAATAAAAATAAATAGGAGGAAAAGGAAGGGGGAAAAATCTCGATAACCTCCCCCTCTCTCAGCAGCAAATTGCGCATCTTTCTCATTTAATGAAGTAAAAAATTGAAGTACTATCTCTTTCTGAATAAAGTTTTATGAAGTGCTCAACAGGTTTTAAAGGAGGATTTAACTGTTACTTATAGATTTCTGAGTACCATTTGTTTATTTTTCCTATTTCAGTCCTTGAGTTCTGTCAAGGGTATAAATTGTCCTTAGCTATTTTTTAAAGTATCTCCACGCTTTTCTTTTGAAGTGCTGGGCCTCATTAGCACCATCCTTGAGCTCACTGAAGTAAAATTTATTTCATATACACAACATTTTTATAAAAAAAAAAAACGCTGCAAATTATAACACCATGGTTTATTATTTCAAAATAGCAGGTATATATTCAAAAAAGATAATGACAATGGATTTTTTTTTTTAACCTTTGATGTAATTATTCAATAATATTTCATATTTCCCCACTTCATAAATGACCGAGATGTGATCCTTTAATTGGCCATCAGTTTAAAACAAAATTGCGGATGGTGACGTGGAGTTCCGAAGATCATCCTGGAGTGACCCCTGAAATGCTAAATCATAAAAAAAATTGACCCAGCGAATTTCTTTTTATTCGATGTTTGGATGTCTATAGTATCTTGATACGTAAAACCTTACCTAATTCCGAATGCAATATTTCGTTTCAAAGTTGGGAGAAAGGTTAATTATCATTCTTACTTATTTAGGCTGAAATGTTTGTACTCTACAAATGTTCGTTTTTCTTGCCAGATGGGTAACATTTAGGAGTCATATAGAAGAATGAAGTCCAAATTGGTTTTAGCAAATTGTTGTAAATGCTAAGTCTCTTTCTAAGACGCACTTTCGAGGTTAACAGCGTTGAGGTCAACAGTCACAGTAGTAGCTATAATTGTTCAAAATGATTTGTTAGTTTTCAGCCTGCATTGGATGGGTGAAATACATCGTCTATTTTTCGTTATTATTTCGAATTTTTATTTAATTTATTGATAAAACTGTTTCCGATGATTTGTTGAGACGAAGTACAGAAAAACAAAAAATAAATACAATTTAAAAAAAAATCTTTACCAATACAACCAATGAAGGGTCTGGGCTTCTTGTGCTTGGTAAGGATATTTTTTGACCTATTTTATTTTTTTAACAACAGTATACGGGTAATATAATGGGGTGATATTGTCAGGTTTCTCTCCTATTTATTCCATTCAAGAGCGGGGCACCTATTAAAACTTAATATTTAACTAGTAATTCTGTGAACATTAGACCTCGCGAAAAACTATGAATCCTGCTCTGTATTGCAGCTTCGGAAGTTTTAGCCAATGTTGTCATTCATTGAGAAGTTAACACTGTTTGCAGGGACATCGGACATCATAATTTTTGTCTCAAGGAGGTCACTGTTTTAAACTTAAACTAACTATTTTAAAAAACAAACACTGAAATATAAAACGTGCACTAACTTTAGGTTAGAAATCTCAGCTCTTCTTCTCCAGCTTAACGATTTCATCCATCTGAAGATGCTGAAGCATTATGATCAAAAATCTATTTGTCGAAAAAACCCAGGATTCGACAAGATTCGAGCTAGAGATGTCAAAGAAAATTCACAAAATCCATAATATAATTCATCAATTTATTTCAATAAAAAAAAAATGTATCTAGGACTAAAATTCCTACACACCGTTTTAAATATATTCAAGGAATATTCGTGTCAAATTAGAAGAAAATCGAACTACGTATTTGGGAGTGACTGTGAAAAAAATCGATTTTTGATGATACTGGGTAATTAAAAATACCGTTATTTGGGATCGAAATTAAAAAATAAATATCTCTAAGCATTCGTGATTTTTCCTGACTTTAAGGAACATTTGTGCAAACACATTTGGTAGTTATATCGTGACAAACATGCAGACGTACAGATGAAATGCCTAACCGCCGAGTTGAAACAGGACTTCGTTTATTGACGTAAGGATCAATAAACTTATTACATAAACTTTCTGCCTCAGCCAAACTCAGCCCTGGACCCGGGAGTTAGTAGAGTATTTCAGTGTCTTCTCCCAATAATTTTTAATACAATTTACAGCAAATTAAACATTTTTTTTTTGGCAAAAATAATTTTTATATTATAAGATTCGTATTTACATGCAATATCCTAATAGTCTTTTTCCTTTTTTCAGACGCCTTTCTCGGTCCAGTGTGCGACTATGTGATAGCGCCAGTGAGCAGGTACTCTGGTGTCTGGGGTAAGCCAGTGATCACTGCAGGAGCCCAAGCGGACCACTTCTTTCACAAGCAGGAGTACCCCACGCTGACGAGAGTCATGGGCTCCTACAGGGCGGTCTCCATCGCCATGAGACACATCCTCAACTACTTCAACTGGAAGATCGCCGGCCTCCTGTATTTTGACTACGGGGCCAATTCAAGCAAGGGCCACTCCAAGTGCTACCTCATGCTGGGCCCCGTCTTCAGCTCCCTCGGAGCCTCTTCCACCCACAAGAGCTTCAACGACAGTGCCACAGTGGAGAAGTTCAAGGAACTCCTCATTTATATCTCCAAAGCTGCGAGAAGTGAGTCGTATTACACTCTTTGTATCAATGAGTATGTTTGAGGTCACTGAGATTACTTTGCCACATTTTACTTGTGTTCATTCCAATAAAAAAAAAAAAAATAATAATAATAATAAAAAGACTAATTAAGAGAGGTACATTACGTTTAGTTTACTTTTGATGCATATAATATAGCAAACCATACTGAACGTGCTTAAATAATACTTATTGCTAGTTCCATAATCATTTTTGACTCATGGACTCTTTTTATAGAACGAAAATCCAATAGTAATTTTAGAATTCTTGATTGTTGAAAATGATCGCAAAATTAGGAGTGACATATTAATTAATTTATACCGAATTAATTCAATAATTTTGATAATTTTATATTTCAGATTTATTTCTAAGATTTTAATATAAATCCTACCATATATATTAACGGGTGCTCATTGTATACTCGTAAGATGAATAATCTACCAGCAGAATATTCCACAGGTGGTTGGCAAAGACACAGCCTTTCTCCTGTGAACCTCTCAGAATAAATAGAAAAAGATATCTCATTTTCAAAGGCTGCGAGAAAAAAAGTAGGGAGGATTGATAGTTATTTATTTATCTAAATAGGGTAAATAAAAACGTGCATTCAAAACAGTCTTTAATGATACTTGAGAGAATAGCTTGTTTAACTTTCGGGTCATTCCCTGTATTTAGTTGAATAATAAATTATTATTTATTTACACCAGGCATTATTTTATAATTTACGTTTGAAGCATTCCTATGTAATTGAAACAAAGATTTTTCAAATCATTATAATTTCTCATCAATGTGGTTTAATCTAAAAAAGGTTCATTGATCTAAAAAATAAAGGGATGCATTAATATTTTTTCGTTTATTGAATAAGTTCAGGCAATTAAAGAAATATTGAATTAACATGTAAAACAGTGGTAAAAAAAAAAAAACAGTAGGCAGTTTTTCTTCGGTTCCGATTAGTGGTTGAGCAATTTGCCTTCTTCAGAGTAAATGATAGGTCATAATCATAGTACAGCAGAATCCTGATTCCCAGGAGCCGAGGTGCTCATTGTATGCATTTATTTACTCCTAGCAAAACTATACTTTTATTAAAAGTGGGTATTGAGTTGAGAGAGAAAAATGGCTGCATCCTTTTTGATACATTTTTAAATGCTATATATTTTTCGTTTTAACTTTTTGAACACCATTTATAAAAAAATATGTTCTGGAAAATTGGTGATGAAATTTTGATATGAGTTTTCATTATTATTTTAAACATCATATAGAAAAAACTGCGCCAAAAATGTCTCGTAACTACTGTGACAGATTCTCTGTCACATTGCTTGATGGTCTAGTGCGCTTCCAGTGGTAGTTTTTCGGGAATGGAAATATTTGAGCGTAATTATACTTTTCAAACGAATTGATAAATATTAATGACAGCTCAATTAAATGAACATAAATATAAAAATTATTTGTCATGCCTGTGGACGGCAGTGTAACAAATCCGCCACTGTAGGAGGATGCGCGCCACTGCTTTGCGCTGCATTTCAATTCGCGCTATTCCCTTCTGTAACACGTATCACAAAAATGTGCTGCACTGCTCTAGATAGACACTAGGGGTTGGAGGGTCAGAAGCGCTTAGGTGGAGTGGTCGGAAGAAACATTTTTGGCTGTAATACATTGCTATCAGGAACGTTACTGCAAAAATGTATTGAAAAGGGCACAATCTAAAATTACCCTATAATTTTGACCGGATTTCCCAGCTGTACTAATTTTTTTTATTTTAATCTATGAAAGATTTCCGATATTAAAACTTAATTAGATTTCAAACAATTTTAAATAATTTGAGAGCTAATTATCTGTCTATCAAAATTTAATTAGATAATTGCATTTTGCTAGATAAATAGCTTATTACCTATCTATCTAAATTTAATTATACAGCTAGATTATATTTTGAAATAACTTGGAGGCTAAAACAATGAAAAGCGATAAATGAGTTTTGTCCCGCTTTCTTCAAAAATAGACCACTGCGCACTACCTCAGCCGTGCTTCCCCTCCATTTGGTACTCCCAGGCAGTCAAGTTACCCTACTGTTTTCGCGGCAAATCACATGACCTTGAATCAACTTTATTCAATCAAATTTATTTAACTTTTTAGGGTATGTAAACGACCAAAAATTGAAACTTTTTTGTTGTAACTTAATAAATAGATGATTTGCCATGATTGTATAAGATTTTTTTTCTTTAAAAAAAAAGTTATAGTTTGTGAAATAGAAGCGCTAACTGCTTCTCAAAGTGCGCCTGGCCTTATTTTTTAAACTATGACAAAAAAAAAGGTATCGAATCCTTTTCAAAACTTTGATCCCAGTTTTGAAAAACGAGCTGACATATCAGTGGTTATCCACTCAGTGGTTATCTTTTCGATTTTGAAGATTCCGGCTACAGACAGCTCTTAATAGGCATCACTATTTATGTTACAAACTATTTTGTTATATTCGTAACTATTTCAAGTTATAATTTTACGCGTATGGACTAAACTATTATATGGATATTGAAATATTATATGATTGTTAATGCTTACACTCTGAAATTTAACTAATTTATTTTACCAGGTTTATGAATGTCTTCTATCAAAATATAAATTTCTTGTCACTTGAATTGTATGTTGTTGTTTCTTTTTTAAATCTGAAACAAAACAAGCTATACTTTTCCAAATATTATCAAAAACATTAATATCTGACATATTCCAATCTGATTCAACAAAACTTTTTAACCAAAATTTTTCAAATATAATCTGTAAGAATAATATCTGACAAGAATTTGATTGGTTTTGCCGGACTTTAATTTGATACTATCAGATGAATTTGTTAGGACACTTCGTAACTGATATTTAGAGTTGTATGCTGTAAACAGCAAAACTCCAAGATCATTGTTTTCTATTGCATATACAACAGAGGCTTTTATTGATATGATAATTGAATTTTGATTGACTTATGTGGATTTTAAAACGTGAGCATTAAAAGCATTTAATGTTTTAAAGTTTCTAGGGAGAGAAGAGGACGTGGTGCGCCCCTCCCCCCTCAGAAAATTCCTGGATCTCTCACTGACCACACATTAAACGGCATTTTATTTTAGTTTGCTCTGCGAAGTCTGAATTAGTGTTTATTAGTGGACCGACATTAGAGTCTGGTAGCATTTCTTGGATGTCCACTATACAACTCTTTACAAAATTTCTACAGATTCCAAGCAACTGTTCCTCTAACGGTCAAGTGTTACACTTTTAAAATGGTGAGAATTGTTAAACAGGATAGAAGCTAGAACGATTCTCAAAAATGCCGTAAAACAAGTGTATAGTGGCTGTAAAAAAATTAGCATTATCGTGAACTTGATTACGTAAACCAAACTGTATATGATTTAAATCATGAGTATAAGTTCATGATAATTGCATATCTGTGCCTCGTAATCAAGCTGTTTACGCTGACTTGTGACGTAATGGGTTTGTCGGCAACCATTGCCATAGGTCAAAAATGATTGTTGTTAAGCAACGATCCAAAATCGTTTGGTTTTGTATTTCTCAACTTGCGTGTAGACATTAAAAAGTAAAAATATTATGCTGTATATTCTGGAATAAGTAACTATATTTCTAATTACATGTGAGTGTGTGTGTGTGTGTGTGTGTGTGTGTGTTCCAATGTGAAATTGGATGTCAAAAATCCAACTTCAAGACTAGGATAAGAGGTGCCTAAAGGATATTTCTGATGGGTTGGTCCATTTGAGGGACTAGATTAAAGGATTAGTTGTGCAAAGATCGCGAGACAAAATCCCGAACTCTCCACAAGGCGACGACTGGATACAGCATTAATTAGACAAGATGTACAAGTTAAAAAACAAAACAAAAAAACTCTGTATCATTTTTTATTTTTGTTTAAATATTAGGTACTCTGTATTGAAGTTACAGTAAATTTTTGTAAGAATTGTTAATTTAATTTTGGGTAGTATTTTATGAAGTAATTTTCTTCCTTCAATTTTCATATTGTATAAAAATCATTATCGCCTATTTTTCGATGTTTCGGTGTAATAAAAGCTTTTAAATAAAACAGAAAACTACTTCCTAAAATACTATTCGAAATAAAAAAAAACAACGTTTACCAGGGGCTGCTAATGTTTTTAATTTTTATTTGAATTAATTCGCTGTTATTTCATTTTAATTTTTTTTTTTGTGTGTCAATCCTTACACACCGTTCTAAAAATATATGTATGGTAAACCCTTCTGCTGTTTTATAAAATACATTTTTAATGCATTGTATTTTCCTCTGAAGAAAATATGATTCGTTTTGGCTCTTCTCCTAAAAAAAATAGCTTCAAAGATAATGACGGTTTTCTTTTTTATTCGCGAGAAAAATTATTTTTTGTGCCTCTGCTGGTAGCGGTTAAGAGGGAGCATTCCTGAAATATCATTTCCAAGCTTCTAAAAGAAGATAGAGGAAAATAATAAATAAAAAAAAAAATGACGTCATGTTAGTGTAAAACTAAGATAATAAATAAAGAAATGAATGTATTTAAAAACACTTCAGAGAAATTAGTGCTATTTCAATATTAATCTACATTTAGGAAGATGTATTTTATGGTTTACAAAATATATAAATATTAGCGAGAGCACAGATCTAAGTTTGTGTATTTTTATTACAAGTAAATTTTAATTATTGTTAGGCATGTATTATTGTATATTATTGGCACTCTGTTGAGCATGTGCTGTTCTGCAGGTTCTGCCTCTGATGCGATGACAGTGTTCGGTGAGTGTGTGCACGACCTTTCCTTAGCTGGTGAATGTCATGTGTCCAATATAAGCTAATAATTTGTACAAATATTGTTGTATTTTATTTATTGGTTATGCTTGACTGTACTTTTGTGTTCCGTTGCAAATATCCTGCATTCTGTATTTTTTTGTCAATACGAATATACATTTATACTACTTCATATAGCATGCGATCCTGTTTGTTGCCGTTGTAATTTTCTACCAGGAATAACTTAAAGTTAACTTATAGATTTATAAAATGTTTAGCTTCTCAATTGTTTTAATTATTATATAAATAAGTAGTATGTATTTCAGATAATTTATTTATTAATTAATTCTGGACCTTTTTCAGCAGTTTTTTTTTTTCAAGTGAGTTATTTTCTGTCTGAAAAAATTAAGTTACGAATTAGGTAAGACTAGTTTGCAGAGGATGGGATATGGATTTTTTTATTTTTGTCTTTCTTTAAAATTTATTTTGTTTGATTAAAATCGTAACCTGTAAAAATGTTTGAAGTTTGTTCGTACAGTCATTTTTAAGTCGCCTTTAATAACATTTGTTCACGTCCGATCCGTAGATAAATAAACAAGAAGATAAAGAAACAAAAAAAGGCAATGGGAGACCCAGACATGCCAAACGGAATCCAGGAACACAAGCTTCGTCTGTCCAATCCGTCCTTTTTGTGGTAGCGTCTCTGTGGACCAGTCCGAGCCCTGTCCACTTTTTTTATCCTCTTGGGTTATTCAGTAATGAATTTTACACAAACCTAACCTCTTTTACTAACCTTTACTACAGAGCCCTCGAAGTAAATAAAAATAGATATTTTTGCGTCTATCTTATTAATATTTATATAAATGATTTTTTTTTTAATTTCTCATGTTAATATGAAGGAATCACCATATGAAGTAATGTGGGGCAAATGCGTTTTCGGAATAAGTGCCCAATCCTCTCATTAAAACCAATCCCTGCATTCCTAAGACCTTTAGGGAGCATGAATTCTAAACACTGATATTTCACTAATCAGCCAAGAGAGTTACGCTAAGGTAAAGTATAAGGAGTTGTCAATACATTTATTTAATTATATTCCACATCCCAGTTTCATGACTGTCGCCGAATATTGTAAAATGTGGGTCTCAGGCAATTATTAAATGTTTCCATTCAATTACATCAGAAAAACAATCCTCGGGAAACAAACTATTCTGCACTTTTCCCACAATCGCAACTGTTTGCAGGATGTGTCCCAGATATGTACTACGTAAGATATTACCTCTTTTAAGGCTGGAGCAAGTGGTACCTATAAATTAAATTATCAATCTTATAAAAATGGATTGGTTCGTTACATAGGTTTCAATGTAATATTGAATTTAATTAAGTAATATAAAGTTTAAAAAAAAATATATGTAACTTCAAAAATAAAGATTTTAATGATTTACCACACATTTACATAGAAGTCGAAATTGGCCTTATACATTTCTAATACAAGAGACTGATTCCACATGTATCACGGTGGAATCAGCAAGAAGTATAATTATCTATCAGTTCGGACCAAATATTAATTATACATGATATTAAGTATATTACCTTTGCAGCATAATAATTTTTTATTATTTTTTTTACAAATAACACAAACTATATTTCCATTGACGTAACTTGGTGGAAAAACACAGGAGCCTCTCTTGGTGGGCCTCAAACAAAATAAACGAACCTCGGAATATCAAATGAATGATTAAAAATTTCTTTTTGATAAAGTTTACTGAAAGAAAATCTATAGTTTCTAGAGAGGGTTAAAGCGGCGGTATAGGGAATATTGTAGGATTGGATAATGTTTTTATCATACCGCGTTAGTTCCTTTGTTTGTTTTAGGACATTCTAAAACCGAGTAAACTTAAGAAACCACGTCATTTGCGCAGCAACGTCGCTTCCCCTTCATCAACACAACAACTTTCCCCCTTCGTCCCTCCTCTAACAGCTGCTTTCAAACTACTCCATGAGGGTTTTTGTTTTCAGCGTCGCTTTCGTATGGATCAGGCATAAAGATTGAGCATACATTTTGTAATTTTCCGTTATTCTTAAGTACTGCAATCAATTTAATTTTTTAAATATTGCTTTTTATTTGCTGCCACATCATTTTGCAATGTTTTGTTGTGCCACAATAAAATATTCCTCCTCTCATGTACCCTTTTTTTCTCAACACGGTCTCTAAATGTTAAGAGGGCGCGCTTTCCTGCTGTTCGCACCCAGATCCAAAAAAAAATCAGTTTTTTTTACTTTTTTTTTTTTTTTTTTACAGTTACTGTCTATATCTGTCAGAGGTAACCACCATACGTCAGAGGTAAACTGCCGGAAGTAAAATTTTGTAGATTTTGCGTTTATTATCATATTTTTATTATAATGGCCATATTTTTCGAGTAGAAGTAGGTATCGTAAAAAGGTAATTAAATATGCAATACTTGGAATATAAATATTGATCACTATCCACGATATGCAATCTGAAACTTGCTCTCCTGTAAAACCAGCTTACATCTGACACACATGTACGATATATCCTAACAGATCTCAATATAGTCAGATGAGCTTTTAGTTACGGCTAAGAAACGTTAAACACCTCATCATTGTATGAGACTTTATGCCAGTCTCTTCTCAAGATGAATTCCTAAATAGGGGATCTGTACAACAAGAATAAGCTGAAATTGGTTAACACAAACTGCAGGACAAGATGCAGGTTTATTTAAGTTTAAATCCGGAATAGTGAATCTGATTTTGAATTCCAAATGACCTCCTGGCCTTAGCAGTAGAAAACCCATGCCCTTGTAGTTGCCAGCGCCGAATAGCGTTACAAAGGATTTAAGAGTCGTTGTGAAGTGAACGCATTAAGTGCTTGGAGGGATGTTGAATTTGGAATGAGTTGAATTAAATTAGCATTATTGGACTGCTGCTAGCGTTAACGAGGAAGCTGCTCCCGGTGTATCTGCAACCTGCGATATCAGGCCTACGCATAGAATCCAAATTAACTTCCCCGTTTTATCGAATTTCTCTTAGGGCACTGCGATTATTTTAGTGTAAAAAATATAATTGTTTGAAGATTTTATTTTCTGAAACTATAAGGAAAAGGTCCATTCTATCCACTTCCTAACCACTGAAAGTTAGAATAACATTTGTTTAAACACTAAAGGTTAAGCTTTGTAATATACTGATGGTGTGCATGCTTAATGATGTGACTCTTTAGTTCTATAGGGAATTTAATTGCCTTTCAAATAAATCGGACAATTTTTCAAAAAATGTACACTTTTTTATTTTAGGCAAATAAAAATAAGATTTTTGGCAAGTTTCATCAAAATCTTAAGTGACGTTTGGGCGCTGCAGTCTTTGGAAAAACAAGTTTTTTTACAATTGCGCACAGAATGCTCGATTTGTCACAGGCTTATCAGATCGAAATACTTCAGAACGAAAAAATCGGACAGCTCGTGTGTACAGCGAGTGAAGTAAAAAAAAAAATAGTTTGAGTTGATGGCATCACCGCCCACAGCATATTGAGCGGCGATAAAGGCTTAGGCACACAGAATGCGATCTGTCGCGATGATCTGCGATCTCCCTAGATCGTTCTAGCTGTATTGAAATGGATTGCTGCGGGGCTCGATCAAGACTTCCTCGCTGCGATAGATCGCCTTCTGCGTGACATGTATAGTGCACTAAGTAGTAATAAATTAGATCACCAGTTCGCTGCGGGCTGAGATCGCAGATCGTGCTCTATAAGCCTGGACCTTAAGTAAGATCATTTATCCGCTGCGTGTCTCGTGGGTTGGTCGCGCACAAATAGACATAATGACTTTTTTAGCGAGAAAAAAAATATTGGCTTGAACAAATACATTTATTTTTGTTAAAGGTAGTAATTAAATTTCATCGTACGCCGAAAGACGAAAACTGGACAGAAATAGTGCCAGGAATTGATCAATTCTAACGGATGAAGAAAATACTGTCTAATAGATCTTCTATCATCTACGTATTGTAAATAAGAAAAATTTCAATGAATACTGTTTATACAAACAAAAACATGAATTGTTTTCGCCTAAAAATAAGCACTCTAATTAATTCTACGCCTTTAGAACCCGTCGCATTAATGGTAGACATCTCTGACTGTGCTGTTCGTTTTATATCATATATATGCTATTTATGTATTGTATATTATACTAGCAAAACCCAGAAGACGTTTTCCTGCCTCTGTATTTATGAAAATGAATGGTCTGTGTGTAATATAGATTTCTTGTTCATGAAATAAATTTGTAAAAATTGGATCTTCTTTGGGTACTAGAAGTGAACTAATCTGATGATACACGTCGCTCCAAACGATATCATCATGGGTTGTACTTTCAAATATGGTCTATAAAGTGTTTGGGCTCCCGAGTAGTTCTAGCCACATAAGTTAAAGTGGTTCAGGTGGCTCAGGCAGTGGTGGCAAATTGATTTTGCTGTTGAAGTAACACATGCCCGGCGTTTATTTATGAAACTTCAAAGCGCTACAATGAAAGCACAAATAAATCATTGGACCAATGGCAACATCGCGATGCATTCGGTAATCTCTGTCTTAATTGTAATTGAACGCCGCTTTCTTGAGATCGATTCTCGTTCTTGATCAACTCTGCCGTGATGGTCCAGCTTCACGGTGTGTCTAGCTCATCGGGTGTTGCAGCAGGTCTTAAAGTAAAAAAAAAGCTAGCATTCTCAGGTTTTCAACTCGTGTTTCTTGCTCTTCAAATGTTTCAGCAGCTAATGAAGTAGAGGCTCTGATCTGGTCAGTTTCCAGGTGTGAGTCTCGCTCTTCAAATGTTATAGCAGCTCTGATGACAGTTGCCGCGCCTGTCTGGTTGATCTTCCAATGTTTGATTTTTTGGGAGGCATTTCAGATAATTTCCACTGCTTAATGTTTTTTGACAGAAGAGGCGTTCAGAGATAGTTTAGTTGTGTGTGACTGTAATGCGTGAATATTTGGTAAAAACACCGTATCAAACGAAACTGTTAGAATATATTTTACTTTTTCAACACTTAATATTGGTAACATCTGATATAATTATATAATTCCCAGCTATTACTTATTGATTGTCTAATTCACTACTATTACATTATTCCCCCTTATGGGGATAGCATACAAAACTTCTCCTTTAAAAAATACCTATATATGCCAACTTTGATGGTGATCGGTGAAACGGTGTCGAACTCAATTATTCTCAAATATACCAACATCCATTTTCGCATATATAGATCTAGTCTTCACAGATGTTGAGAGTACCGATTTGGCCATTATAACACTAAGAGTTGGAAACTATTGGGAAATATCTGATCTTCATTACACATCTATATGAAACTAGTGTAATAATTACACTAAACAGCCAAATATACAAAAAAACTAACAAAGAATTTTATAAATATGGAATTGTACGTATATTGTTTACTCGAAACTATATAATTTGTACTTACAACATCTGTGAGGTGGACCATCGGTATACAGTCTTCAAGATGACGAATAAAAATACATATTAAAAAGAGTATTAAAAAGAGTATCATATTGGACAATTGACTTCGTGTAATAGCGGTGTGTGGCTTTCACTTAGGGTCCTTCAAACCAGTTGTGAATGAGTTTTTTTGTAAACCTTCTTCTGATGTTGGCATCACAGCAGCTGGCATTTGTTGCTGATTTGTTTTTTTTTTTTCGTTTTTATTTCTGTCGTCGTTCCATATTGCATCACCGCTCGGAATAACAATAAATAAAACATACTTTTTGTGACGCATTGACTTCTTACTTAATCGTTTATTGTTACATCTGTTCTCAGATTTAGACCTAGATTCTAGAATTAGTTTAAAGATTCAGCAAAGCCTGGCTGCGATGTCGGGACCAGAATAAAAGAGGTATTTTCCTATTCATAGTTGTTCTAGTAGCGTTGAATAGAGGCCATTTCCTGTCAGATATGCAAATAACAGCCTTTAGACAGCAAACAGCAGGTGTTTTGCATTGGAATCTTTTTAGTTTATAGTTATGATTTCATATTTATTAATAACTAATAATGATGAAGTAATTAAATATCATTATTATTTAATTTTTTTCTTTGTACTTTTATCTTGTTTTTGTATTTATTTTTAAAATTTGTTTATTGCTTATTGTTCAGAAAACACATGCCAGATATTGCCAAATTGGAGAAAACGAACACCTAAAAAAAAAGTGTAATATTATAAATATTTCAAAAAATTGAGATATATTTTATACACTGTAATTTTTCTTTATCTATATGAAAAATAATTTAAACTATACCATAAAGTGGGGCCATCAAATAATTCTTCAATCAATAACAATAATAATTCTATATATAATCCTATTACTTGTAGGAATAAAATAAGTAAATTTGAAATAAAATGAATTACTGATAGATTTAGATGTTTTATTTTTATTTTTTAAAAACAAATAATAATAAAAAAAAAACAAATCAAAAAATATAATTTCTATGCTTACAAAATTGCAAATATAACAACAACAATTTATTTACATTATTATGAAATATTTATAATAGTATTTAATAATCATTAACAGTTAACACATGGTGGGAGATAAACAACAGATCTGCGACAGTGGTTTTCGTATGGGTTCCAGTCCAAAGCGGAATCTTGGGCAAAGCTGATAATGCAGCCAACTTGGACAGAAAATGAGAAATAGTAGGGGTAGCTTGGAAGACTAGGTTCACCAATTCAAGAAAAGGCCACTGGTAGATTGGGAGAAAAATTGGAAAAGAAAAGAGAAAGGAAAAGTAGAAATAGTTTTACTAGAAGAAAAACCTGACTGGATGTAACCAGAACCTGACTGAACCACAAGCTTCAGAACGTCAAGAAAGGAAAAAAAAATTGTTTTCTTTTATTTTTTTATGCCGAATATAGTTCGACATTGTCAGTTTATATATAGCTAGCTCACGTCTCCTATATGAAGCACCCATTTGCCGGAAGTGCAATAATGTCCCACAAACAGTAAGATACTTACTACTAGAGTGTACCTAATTTGTAAGAATTGAAAAACATGGACTATCCAGGAGAAGGAGCTCTCGGAGAAGATGGTATACCTGCAGAACTTCTGAAGAAGGGTAGTGAACTTCTGCAAAAAGAGCTATATGACTTAATTCTTTCCATATGGATCGAAGAAAGAATTCTCGAAGAATGGAAGAGGGGAGTCATATGCCCTTTGCATAAGAAGGGTGATATTCTTGATTGCCGTAATTATAGAGGCATTATGCTCAGTGTGCTTCTAAAATGCTGTCCAACATACTGTTTGCCAAACTCCTCCCATTCGCTGACCGAGAAATCGGAAACTACCAAGCTGGTTTTAGGATAGGCAAATCGACCACTGACTAGATCTTCAGCCTCAGAACTATTTTGTAAAAAGGAAATGAATATAGAATGACGATACATCATCTATTCATTGACATCAAGTCAGCCTATGATAACATAAAGAGACCCAAACTTTATACTGCTCTTCAAGAACTCGGGATCCCACCCAAGATCATCAGGCTTATAAAGATGACAATGAATGGTGTTAAATGCTCCGTAAAAATTCAAACAGAGCTTTCCAGGGAGTTCTCCTCAAATAAAGGGCTCGGATAAGGGGACGCTTTGGCATGCCTGCTATTTAATCTCGCTCTTTAGAAGATAGTTAGAGATTCTGGCATCCAAACCAGTGGTACGATAAACAGCAAATTAGCCCAATTATTGGCATATGCGGATGACATCGATATCGTCGCAAGGTCTCTCAGCGCACTGGAAAAAGCATTCCTAGGCCTTATGCGGGCTGCTCAAGAGATGGGAGTTGCAATAAACGAAAATAAGACGAAGTACATGTGTACTGATGGCTCTCATGCAGCTCATCCCCTGGAGAAGTTGTGGAGTTTGGACGGTTTAAATTCCAGAAGGCAGACCATTTCACTTATCTTGGTTCTATAGTTAGCTCTGATAACAATATTTTTCTGGAGGTGGGGAGGAGAATTCTTAATGTTAACAAGAGTTATTTCGGACTACGGAAACACCTCAACAGCCAGTATATAACAAGGAAGACGAAACTGATGCTCTACAAGACTCCGATTCGTACAGTTTTGATGTACGCCTCAGAGAAGTGGACTCTAACGAAGGCAAGAGAGAATGAGATCCTCATCTTCGAAAGGAAAATTCTTCGAAGAATATTAGGTCCAGCTAAGACTGGTAACGAGTAGCAAAGAAGAAAAAATATAGAACTATATGAGCTATTTGTGGAAGTGAATTCGGTTAAATTGATCAAGCTCGGACGACTTCGATGGGCCGGACACGCTGCCCGAATGAAGAACAGTGACATCCCAAAAAGTCTTCTGGACGGAAACCTTAACCGAACTAGAGGGAGAGGGCGACCCAGACTAAGATGGGAAGATTGTGTTTCTCAGGACGCTAAAGCCATCCTAAAAGTGACGAACTGGAGAGCAGCAGCACAGGACCGAACGATCTGGCAAAAGCTCAGCGAGGAGGCCAGGGCCCACATTGGGCTGTAATGCCATGGAAGAAAGAAGAAGAAGAATCCAGGAGAAGGAGAATTACTGAAAGATAAGGAAGAACAAACCACCACTTGTTTAAATTTTTCAAAAGCACTGGATACTACAAAAGAATATTAATTATTCCTTGACGCCAATGACCCTTTAGGGTGGAAGTATAGTTAATGGAAAAATATTAAAATAATAATAACAACACAAAATAGTGTTACATAATGTTATACATATTAGATCAGTAGGTTATAATTGAATGATTTCAAAGCCTATATTCTATAAACATATATTTTAGACAATAATTATTATTATAACTAACGAGTTTCCATTTTGCTTGTCTAGACATCATCAGGTCTGAAAACCAAAAAATCCCATTAATCAGATTAGAGATAGTACATCCCACTTCAACGATCTAATATAAACTAACCGAAGTGATTAATAGTGCATCATTTTTAAACTGTTCACATATACTTAAAATAAAATAATATGTTTAATAAAACACTTCGAATAAGTACATGTTTAACTGTTTACGATTGTGTTTATTTATTATATTTTCCATCCTAACCTTCCCATTAATTTGCATTAATAATGCTTGAATAGGCGAAAAGTTTAATTTTTTTCTTTTAAAAAAAATATTGTATTATTTATATGTAATAGGTTATATTTTTATACAAAGAAATTCTCAACCGACTTAAAAATGAGTTTTAGATCTTCTAGTTAATTTTTTAGGATGGCAACTTGTATTTTAAAGGTATCTTAAAAGCAGTGTTGGACAAAATTTATTTCAACTAACGAATATTAGGTAACGAATGATTTAGTTAAATTTTTGATTAACGAATAACGAATATTTATTTATTTTTTATCATTATTCTTAATAACGAATAAAATGAAATTATTTGTTATCTTTTTATTCGTTATTCGACTAAAAAATCGAATAATTGAATTATAATTATTCTGGCCAACTTTTCATTCGCTTTTCCGTTTATATTTCGTGAACGGGTTTTACGACTGTTTAGAGGTATGATAAAAGTAAAATGAGTGTGAAAATTTTCCAACTTATCATTCGCTTTTCCTCTTTTATCTCGTGAAAGGGTAAATGGATTTTCGCTATTCAAACGATTTTCCGACTGTTTAGTGGTAAGATAAAAGAAAAATGAGTGAACTTTTTTTTTCCAAAATCATCCTCATTCAGATCATTATCATTTTTAAAAATCTCTGTGATTGAAATAGTAGCGAAATTGGAGAATGGAGAGTATTTTAAAATTAATATTAAATTTGATATTTTATGATTTTTGATAATCTTACTCTCAAAACGGAGTAATGTTTCTGAAACTCATTGCTATGCCGGCAGACTAGATCTGTGCGTATGGAAATGGGTTGGGGATGCCGCGGGACGCCTTTGGATAGAGGAGACCCCAGGGCACGGTCCTAAGAAATGCTCCCCCGAGACCCCAACGGGAGCACTGTTTATTTACACCCCCTCCAGAATCTCCTCGTATATTTATCTCCTTCCGGGTCGTGGCTAGGCCATTGTTGTGGCTAGGCCATTATGGAGGTTCTCTCTCCAATAGTTTATTGTCCTTGGGATATTTCTCTAGCGATTGATTCTGTATATACTGTGACAAAAGAAATTGGCACTGAAGCTCAAGCTATTTCTATCGCATTGGATTTGAAGATTATTTCATTTTATATTACCTCAGATTAAATAAAGATTCTCGGTTTTTGATTTTTGTGTCTTCGGGATATTTTAGGGATGTTTCGTTTTTTTAATATTGTAAACCGGTATGAGGATAATATTGGAGGATTCCGAAAAAAGTGTCCCCAATGCCGGGAATCAGCATAAGAAATTGCTTTTTTAAATTGCTATAAATGCTATCTTATATCGATGCTGTAGCTCTAAAGATTTTTAGTTTAATTTAGTTAATTTATTTATGATAATTAATTAGCAATTGATCAGAAAAAAGGACCTCTATTAATCACAAGAATAACAATTTTATTATTAAAATACATTATAACCATTGCGACGTTTCGGCCATTATTTGGTTTTGGCCATTTTCAAACCTTTTGCGTTCATTTACATAATTGGAATGCTAACATCATTTGTCCAATCAAATAAAATAATATACTGGAAAGTACTTATTCAGAGTTTAATGTTTTTATAAAAAATATTTCTTCCGGAAGCAGATATTATTTGATTAATAAAATCAAACAGTAAATTTTGTGATATAAGTTCTAAAACAATCAAAAATAGAATATTTACTAATACATAATTAAACATCAATGTTAATTTTTTAAAAAAAATATATAGAGATCAAATTTATTTGCTCTTTTTATAATACACTAAAAAAATTTTAGAATATAACTCGATAAAATTATCTTATTACCCATGAAACAACATTCATCTCTCACTTAAAGTGAGCATCCCAGAAAAATGAAAGACTGTTTAAGCTTGGTCTACCTTGAAAGGACACGTTTGTTCAGCTATTTGTTCAGCCCAAAGTAGCATTTGTTGGCTGCAGTGATCCTCTTTCTTATCTCAACATCGGAACTATTATCCTATAGATTCCAGGTAAGTAAACTCCGATACTTTTTCAAAGTTATGAGGTCCAATAGCAACCGTCTATATGTACCTTATAAAATTAATTGCCTTGTTCAAGTTCTCTATGATGATCAACAACAAGTTCTCTTCTAATAATTTCCATCTGAATTATTTGTTCCTTGTGCAATTTTAAAATTTTTGAAATCAAAGTGACCATTTTCTGTTTGGTATTGTTTATTTTAATTTAGCTGCTCTGGCTTTAATCTTTTAATCTGTAATATATATATATATATATATATATATATATATATTATATATATATATATATATATATATATATATATATATATATATATGTTACGTGATAGCAAGTTAAAACTGATAAAAAAAAACTAAAAGGTTAGAGAAAGAATACGCACAAAGACTGAATCAAGACTACTTTATTCCTCCTATTAACCCTCCTTATATACATTTATCATTGTTTACATAAGAGATTTGGTTATTAAGTACATTATGCTATGCTCCAGACTATAACTTATATATATATATATATATATATATATATATATATATATATATAAAATAAATAAATAAATATATATATAAATATATAATATATATAATATATAAATAAATATATATATATATATATATATATATATATATATATACATATACATACACATATTACCATTTTTTGTCGTGCTTAGCTCCAAGGACAAAGGAAAAAATAATGAATTCCTTTTTTTTTTTTTTTTTAAGTATGGGATCGCCAGATAAATAGATAAACATGCTATACATTGCTTTCCCTTCTGTCCCAAGTTAAGTATAGTAATTATTACGTTTATGACTGATGTTCAAGATGTTCAAAAAAATAACTAAAGTACGATTAGAAAAATCATATGTTCTTTGATGAGTGTTGCTTGTCTTCCAGAAAGTTACAAAAAAAAAAGTTTTCTAATAACCTATTTTTAATTTTATTACATTTTCCTTGATATAACTATTTTAGAATGCTTTAAAAAAATCTTTTTAAGTAATTCTTTTAATTCCAACTCATCATCAAGCTCATCACTGAAAACTCATTAGCTACTTTGGGACGATGAGTCTGAACATCTAGTTCAGAGTTTTCCGCTTTAATATCCTCTTTGAGGATCATTCTAATAATTCATTAGGCTCAAGGGATTACGTAAGTTCTTGATTTAAATTATGTAATGCTTCTCCAGATCTTTTTTTTTTTTTAACTTCGAACGTTTATTTCGTATATGTCACATAAAAAAAAATTCATAACGATGTTATTTGTATTTGATAAATAATTTTATTTTAACAATAAGGCTATATTTTTATCACCTAGTGCGAGATTGCTTTTTGAGTAAAAGAAAACAGGCTTCCTTTGGAACGGGTACCAGTTCTTGGTTTTATTTTCGATGATGAACCTTTGTAAACGAGCAAAACAAAATATAAATAAATAAAACAACTCCTGCCCCTCAAATTTCGTCGTTTTCTTTTCAAGATAAGCAGAGACGAAAAATCGAAAAAATTTCCACGGATCTTCTTCGAGACTATTTAGCCAATTTATTTGAGATTTGTCACAAGAGATCCCCTGAACTCATCATTGCCATCCGCCATTTTGAAACATAATGAATGCCGGTCAAATGTCTCATACGCCCATACCAATCTCGGCCAAAGAGAAAAAAATATATCATTTTGTCGTAGACTTAAAAAGAATAATAAATAAAAAATTCAACTTTTCAATGATATACATTTTCAATTTTTGGTTCTTTTATAGAATAGGTACACTATTTACTTTTCATTATCTACAGTGATCGTTACCGAATATCAAATGATTAAAAAAAAATATATGTCTAAGTAATTGAGACATTTATATTATTTACAAATTGTTCTGTAGATGGAAATTTCCGTCTTTCTCAGAATAGATACATCATTTACTTTTTAATAACTTCAGTGATCGTTACAAAATATCATAAGATAAAGAACATTTATGTCTAGATTATTGAAACATTTAATTTTAAAAGAAGAAACATTTAAAATAAAATATTTTAAAGGGGTGTTATTCTCTGGTGGCTAAAATTTGACCATATAAAGGATACATTCTTTCAAAAAGATTAACATCGTCCCTGAAACTTTCCTACAATTTCTTTTTTAAGTCGTCCATTTGTCGATTGCATCACAAAATTTCATTATGTGTAGGTCACTATGGCATACCCCTTATGTAGAATACCTTTCGATATTATGGCAGTATATTACTCTAGTATATTTATTACTTTAAATGCCTACATGTGGGAGCAATGCTTGATTCGGAGTTCCCGAGAGCAGAATGTAAATATTGTGTTTAGGTATGAATTTAATTGCTTAACTTAATCTTTTATTTTTCTTTATCTTGGTTGCTTACTTAGATTACCATAGTTTAATTAATTTTTATTTATGATGTATATCACAGCGTATATTATCTTCAATATTTTTATTGCTTTTTTAAAAATTTATATATCCTTTTTAATTATTGATTCTTTATTATTTTTTTTCTTTATGTAGTGTGAATGTATTCTTACAGCTCTAATACCTATTGCCCTTCAGCCTTTCGTTTTTTGTATCAAAAATAACATTTATAATGATTTTTAATAAATAAAATCATATATAAACTAAAAATAGTTACAAGTCAGAAGTAGATGCAGGTTTTGAACTATTCTCCCTCCAGCCTCTGATTTTTTTTTTCTTCAAATTTTACAACAACGGATTCGCTTACGCCATAATTTTGTTAGACTAGTGCGAATATCCCCATTAATAAAAAAATAATAATGACTGGAATATCGTATTATGTAATATAATTACAATTTTATTGGTTTTAACATTATTAGAAGTTGCTTCTTAGGTCTTTCTTGAACCTGATATATTTTTAGAGTCTCATTGAACAGATGGTGTTTGTTACGGTTCGGACAGTGAATTACTTTTAAGTGATCCCAAATTCAGGAGGAGTTTGTTTTCTTGATGTCTAACAGCAACGAATAAAGCAGTTTCAACACAGTCTAAAACCGAAGTTTCTTGTTTCCATTGTTCTTGCAGAGTAAAAAAAAGAAACTTATTGGGCATCAAACTTTGGGATTATGCATTATGGTTTAAAAGCTTTCTTTTTCTTAAAAATTTCGTTCCAACCGTCTTCGAACAACTTTGAAAATGATATTGCTTCTTTGTGAAGTTATGAAGGTTTGATTTAGAGAATTACTTGTTTTTTCATCAGAGGTAATACATAGATATACCTAAAAATAAATATGAAAAAATAACGAAAGATATGAATAGATTTTAATAATCATGAACATGGAAAAGAGTATAAGCTAATACATGAGTGACATAAGTATTTATACAAAAATTTATATAGAGAATACCTAAATAAATATTTTTAAAACTTTACGAATAAAAAAAAAAATAATATAGAAAATACCTAAATAAATATTTTTAAAACTTAATGATTAAAAAAAATAATAGTTATCTAAGAAAATAAATATCTAGATTCAGTAGCAGTTTACAGACGACTGAGAGAAATAAACAATGTTTTTTATATATATATATATATATATATATATATATATATATATATATATATATATATATATATACAATGTATATACACAATTGAATATATATTACAATAATATATATATAATATAATTTATATGTTGTATTAACACCTTGGTGTATGTAATCTGTGGTGTATTTCGGAGGGATAAATTATTTTCGTATAATAGAAGAGATAAAGTAAAAAATAAAATTTCTTATTAATAAATAAATTAATCTCTTGGAATCACGTAGATATTTATTTTAAAAAATCGGAAAAAGAACGGTGCTGTTGAGGTATGATTCATATGTAAAGTATCCCTTTGCGTTTATTATTATTATAATTTAACTCTAATTATTTCAATTAAGTTAAGTGATTAGGTTTATAAGCTAATAGGTATCAAAATGCATATTGATAATCCATCTTAAATGCGTCGGAAAACCCAAGAATTTTAATGACCTAAACATTAAAAAATATTATTCTCTTACTCCTCTTGCTTGCTTAACCTGAATTAAGATTTGTTCTGCAAAATGTACTTACACATACCGGATCGTAAGATTTTAATTTTCAAATTAAACCAAAAGAATAATGTAAGAATTTTTCAATTTGTACCTTATAATGCATCTTAGAAAAATAATGACATGACTTATAAAATGGACATGATAACTACGGTTTGTCGGTTCCGGGTAAATATCGAACAAAGAATTCTTTAGATGCCATTATATCTAAGTTACTCATTGCGTTCCTGTGGTATCCCCCTCATCCTCCTCCCTCCTCGCTCATACTGTCATCCTGAATTCCAGTCGGTTCCAGTTAAATTGGAGACTAATGGTACCACTGGAATTTACGAGACAGGAGAAGTCAGCACCCTAACGGAATACAATAGGAATTGGGATTAGTTAGTCGTAAGGTGTGGGATTAGGATTGACTTCATCTCTAACAAAGTTAGCCCGTTTAAGGTAATGTCATAGCTTAGGCGGTAGCATCTTGCATATTTCATGATTTGTGTTATGTTATTTAAATTCTAATTGGCAGTTGGGTGTGTCAATTTTTAATGTGATTAACTTAAACCGGCGAGGAAGTCATTACCTCGCCACAGTCAACAAAAGGATCATGCGTATTATTTCTTGACCATCCTTAGTTTAATACCAATGTGATTAATGTGTATTTAAATACACCGGAGATGAGCTGAAAAAAAATTGAGGTATTCGCTTCACCAGTTAAAATTTATTTTTCATCTCTTCTGTTAGGAAAATAAATAAATAAAGGGCATTTGAATTAACAAGATTGAATATTAAATATCATTGGAGATTTCCAAGAGTTTCGCGTTCACCAATTCACTTAACTGAACTATATGATGACATGCAGGGTAAATATAATAACATATTTTAACATCGATCTGCCTTCATTTAAAAGGATTTATTAATTAAACTGTTGGGTTTAATAATGCACCCTCTACTAAACTAACCTCGTTAAACAAGAACTATTGACTATAAAAATTTGTATAGTACTTTGTATGTATTAGAGAATACTGGGTCCAACTTACTTATTAAAATTTAACTACGGTGCCACATAATATTAAACAAAAATGTACACAATGAATGTAAGTGACTATGACTTATCTCGTGTTGCCTTCGTCGTCTCGGGTACCGTCCTCTATGCTGCCTCATGGCCTGGCTGCGTCTCCTCAGCCGCGGTCTCGAACTTAGCTTGCCAGACTCACTAACTCCGCCTGGGCTTCCTGCTTCTATCCTCACAACTTCACTCTCTCACATTCCAACTCTAACTGATTATTCTTCCGTGTCGCCTGCCAATTCTATCCGTTTCCCTTTCTCCTTCTTGAAAATTATTTTCCATACATTTGGCCCCCACTCTCCCTTTCGGCCTTCTTATTGTTGAATCTTTTTAGTATTTTTCCTTTTCCTCTTCCTTGGCTGCAGGTTTTATTACACCTCTGGATTATTTTTACGATATTTTTACATTGCTTTATCTTTATGACTATTTAAGCTCACTGTCGGAATCTCAAGCCGACCTTCTCTGGTACATTAGTCCTCTAAGATCCTCTCGCAGATGTTTCTTTGTTCGAAAGGGAAACATATTTTTATCGATATTAAATAAATTATGTGGCGACTTCTTAAATTACCATTATTTAATCAAAAATATTTTCTTTCATCCCTACATTCGCAATATATTGCATAATTAAACACTGTTATGGATACAGTCTATGACATAACAATAACAAATTACTATTACAAACTGGGTAACTAATATGATATATGTTTATATATATATATATATATATATATATATATATATATATATATATATATATATTCGTTTAGAAAATACCCGCTTATTGCATAAAACTGTTGAAAAATATTTTATTCGAAATATTGTCCACCCCTAGCTATACGTTTTTCCCATCTTTCTGGCAATTTATGAATGCCATGGCAGAAAAACTACTCCTCATTGGTGGGGAACCAGTTATCAAGCCATTTTCGTACATTTTTAAGAAGAGAAGCGCGTGCGTCATCAATGCAAATAAATAGTAGTCGGAAGGAGTCTGGTGAGTAAGCCAAGCCCATTGCGCTCATATTTCCCAATTGAACGCCTCAATCGTTTCCTTCACTCATGTTTCGGTGTGTGATGGTGCACTATCATTAAGCAAAATCACTTTGTGTAGCCTTTTATAATATTCTGGTCTTTCCCCCCACAATACTCGATTCAAATCGATCATTTATTGTCGATAGCGTTTGGTATTAACGGTTTCGTCAGGTGCTAGTAGTCTTCAAATGTTTTCGGTTGTCTTCCACGCTCTTCATTTCTCACATCAAAATCGCCACTTTTGAATTTTTTAAACCACTCAAAGCTCTGTGATTTACCAAGAATTTGCTCACTGTAGGCTTCGACAAGCATTCGAAGCGATTCTGCAGTAGTTTTCTTTAAATGGTAACAGAAAACTAATGCTATCCACAAATCGTAGTTTGTAAGCAGAAAACTCGACAAGTGCAACACTATTAAAACGATGCTGTTGTATGAAACTTATACTGTAATTTTGTAAGTCGAAAATCTTTGGAATAAACAAAATGACGCCTTTAATGCGGTTTAACGTTAAGTACAATAACAACAAGAGCCATCTATGGACGAATTCATATTTACACAGTTGGCATATATTTACCTATTTCAAAGATTAATTAATTTAATTAAAATTTTTTGTTTATTTCTATATAAAATTAACTTTGACCAGAATATGGAACCAGATTAGAGTTAGCGAAAAAATTCTTTTCAATTTCAAGAAGAATCCTTTTCTGTGATGGCAAAATAATTATTTCGATATATATCACACCTTCGGTATATACATTATCGTCCGTATTTTGATTGCTTCTCCAGTTACCATTAAACAGTAATTATTTTCTATAATTGTTGGCAGATTGAATCGGGGCTGAATATTGCTATATCTGCTTTAATTTCATATGACTTAACTGTTTCTAATTAAAATGTCTGTTTGAGGCTATAACAGTGTGGTATGAAAGGCACAGCTGATTCAATATTCTGTAGAGTTGTATTGTGTTATACTGCCCTCTTCTCATAAACCTTCAGTTTATTACTAGAAGATTCCAAATCCTTAAGTCTCTCAAATCAAATGATTTGCCAAATCAGTCATCATTGAGACAGAAAAATCCTGAGATCAAATTAATGCAGCAGACCAGAGGTAGCAAATCTCAAATTACCAGTCTAAATAAGATCCGATTAATAGATATAGCACAGTAAAAATATATTGGCTGAGTAAAGTATTTTGAAATGCTATTTATGTATTTTTTTTTGTCTCTATGTCTTGGCGCGATAGGGCAAAAATATTAATTTTTTTTTAAATAAATCCTCAATCGTCTTTCTCAAAGTGATAATTAGGAGAAAACAGTAAAAACAAATCGTATATGTTTTAGATAAAATTGGTGTAAAGCAACCTGGTAAAAAAAAAATAAATAAATAAAAAAATAAAATAAAAAAATCATGAACGAGGCAAAAAGTGTTGGTTTTTTCACGTTTGGGATGCAATGAATTTTTGTTCAGAAAAATAAAAACCATTATACATAATAGTGCTTAAATGAGTTTTAAGCTATTGAAATCTGTTAACTTTTTCAAATTAACTTTTTTCTTTTTTAAAAAAAGTTTAACTTTTTTCTTTTTATTTTTTTTTATCTTTAAAAAGAAATTAAAAGCAGCAATATATGGTCATTTGTGGTGGCTTAAATTATGGTTTTTAATGATGCCTACGTACAATAAAAGTTTTAGGCGAAAATCATCATTCTTCTTGTGGAAATCGCAAAAATGTAAAAACTGCTAGAAGCTCTGTAATTAAATGTAAGAAATAACTATGTTTAGCTGTTTTTAATTTTTTTTTCTAGAAAAGTTGTTGATAAATTTCAATTGGTGGCAACTCATTATTTCATTTTTAAGCGCTATTACATAATAAAATTTATTTTTCTCAAACAAAAATTGTTCACACCTTAAACTTGTTAAAAACCCTTTTTGGGCACATTGATGTTTTTTTTTTTTTCACTAGATTGCTGCATACCGATTTTATCTAAAACCGTTTTGAAATAACCGATTATGAAAATTGCCAGTTTTGGTATTTATTTATTTTTCGAGGGATAAGATATTGTGAATTGAGGGAAAACAAATTGGAAATCTGGCATTTTCTTGGAAAAAAAAAAAGAAAGCTGTTGTACAAAACATGTAACTACCTTGGAAGAAGACCGGCACAACTCCAAAAGCTGGACTTTTTAGAAAACGGTGCTTGAAGTTTTCGTCATCAAATTTCCACTAATTACTACTGGTTTTCTTACAATTATATTAATAGTTTCTTGAACACATTTGCAAGTAAATACTATATATAGTATTTTTTTATCCCAAACATATTTTTAGGTCCAATTGTTTTGACTTGTGACAGGCTTGTTTAAAAAACAACTGCTCTACAGCGGTCACACGATGAATATTTTTTTGTGGCTTTCTTCATCATAACAAAATAATCAACCATCTCGTTGATTATGATTTATACAACAATTGGAAAATCGTTAATTTTTGAGCTGTGCCTGTTTCTTCCAAGGTACCGATATAGTTTCTTAAAGATACCTAATTTTATGGCACAGAAGAAAATGTTGGAGGTGCACTTCACTGAGAAAAGAAAAAGGAAAGACCAAGAAGCTGAATGAAGAGGAAAAATAATCCAAGGAAGGATGAAGTAGAGAGATGCGAAGAAGCCCGGAGCCCGCAATTGATAAGTTAGGTAGCCTACCTAGATCACGCAGACCTGTCGTGTCGGAGAATCAGTCTACAAAATTCATCAGTGTGGCCGAGCGGGCTAAGGCGCTTGCAATAGGTAATCAAAGTTAAGCAACGTCGAGCGTGTTTAGTACTTGGATGGGTGACCGCCCAGATTTGGGAGACCGCCTATCGGGGAAAATTCCTTTGGCCTGCCACTATCTCCCCTCCCCCGTGTATGTGAGGCCCGTAAGCCTACTGGAGGCAACTCACACAGACCGGGCGTAGGAGTGATGGCCCTTATCACGTGTATTTAAATTGTGAATCGCGGTGTGGTCTTTCAGGATGTTAAATAGCCGCCCGGACCGTCTATTGGTCCATGGACTGTCTGCTTCGGGGAAAGAAATATAGGTCCTCGTGCGCCTGCTGAACCCGAACAGCCATAATCCGTAGGTCTAGACCAATTTGTCACTATCCTTGAGCCCGAGAGAGTCGGTGGGAAGGACACTGCCAAATTGGCCCCAAAGGGACTGGCTATGGAGCAATGGGCAGCCTGCCGCTGCACCATGGAAACCATGGCTCGCAGCAACGTGAGGTTGGGTTACCCCCTCCAGGCTGTCTGAGCTCCCACAAGCGAAAAAAATGTCTGTAAGAAGACCACATCGCGCGGCAAAAGATCTGCATGGTCTGTCTATAGCGCCAACAGAATATATATATATATATATATATATATATATATATATATATATATATATATATATATATATAAATATATATAAATATATGTATATACAGTGGTGTAGTTGTGCCGGTGCGCGGGGACATAGTTAGTTATCTAATTAGGGATTAAAAATTAGAATGGTTAAAAAAAAATTGGTTTGAAAACTACCTTGAGTTTTCTTTTATTATTTTTTTTTCTTTCAGATTTACTAATCCGTATTGCACCATAATAACTAATAATGTAAGGACTGTATTGTTCATCTCTTATTCACCTTGTTGTGTGTTGTTTTAAGTTTGCTCATAATCATTGGTTTAATAATGTTACTACATCTAATTTTAGCACTACAGCACTGCATATGTATATATTTTCCATTCCATGTTGTATACAGGGGTTCAAATCAATTCTAAGTTTTGTAATTATCTGACACTTGTTATTGATTAACTTTTGGCCTCTGGATCCAAAAATGTCCCCAGTTTTTGTCTATCACATCAACTTTTTGAGATACAAGATACATCCTCTTTGTCTCAAAATTCATGCAAAATGTGCATTATATATATATATATATATATATATATATATATATATATATATATATATATATATATATATATATATATATATATATATATATATATATATATATATATATTTATATATGTGTGTGTGTGTGTGTATGTTATTATAAGTCAAATCGTGTTCACACAAATTAAAATAAAGTTATTTTAGGATACGGCAAACATACATATTAAGGTAAAAATTTTCGCTTATATATTTTTCTAAAGTGATCGGTCTGTGTTCAATCTCATCTGATGCTCCACCAATAGTCAGCCATCATACGCACATCCCAACTTTCTTGATGTCGGACCTCCATGACCTTGAAATCTTGGTGGAATCACTCCCCCTGCACATCGCTAACTGCATCAAGATTTTCAGGGAACTGAGCGAGATGGCTGTGCAGAAAATTCACCATGCTCATATTGCAACCAAGTATTTTGAAGGTGTCCAATAGTCGTTGAACAATTTCGGTGAAATTCTGTACTAGTGTGTTCCAAGAAAGTTTTTTATAACATCTTTGATTGCGATCCATGCCTTATTTTGAGGTCTGTCATTGTTTCGATAAAATGTTCATCTGTAACGAGCTGGCGAATCTGTGGACCATCAAACGCACCGGTTTTTATCTTTTCAAAAGACTGACTTGGAATTGCCGTAACGAAAGACTTGAAACAGTCTCCTTCAGTTGCCAAAGCTTTAACATATTGCTTCAGGAGGCGCAGCTTTATATGCAGGGGTGGAAATATAATGTTTATATCGACAATGGAGGATCGTCAGGTTTGAAGTCAGATCTTGGCGGCCAATTTGGCTTCATTCAATGCTTCTAACGTGCTGCCACAGACACAAAAAACAGGGATACTTGGTATATCCACGTTGGTAGCCAAGAAGGAAGTGAATATTCTTCACGCAAACAAACTGAATGGCCTATTGGTACTGGACCCAATAAATTTCCATTGTGGAGAAGGACACGCTTCAAGTGATAAGCTGTAGATATAAAACTTGGCGTGATAGAAGAAAACGAAATTCAGTTTTGAAATCAGCATGTCTATTTAACTTTAAAACATCTAAAGAATCGAACTCAACAGAAATTATATTAAAATTGTTCCCCAGTGTTATTAGACTGATAGTAGAAATTTGAATCAATTTTATTCTGAAACGTTGAGCATTTTCGACTTCGAAAATTCTGAATGGATTGTCTTTTATGTTTGATTTATAGACTGTTCAGCTGTTTTTGATTTTAACCTTCCTCAGCTGTACATTTTCATTTCTTTTTTCTTCTGTACTTACTTTGTCTTTCATATTTATTATTTAATTTACATTTATGACATTTTTCTATACGTTTTTGGTTAACAAGTACGTGTATTTTCTGTTTTATGCTGAACAGCAGTTTTTTAGCATAACCTTCTCAGCGGCTTTTATGCTATATCTCTTTGCCTACAGTGTGTGATTGCATATAATGGAGTGATATGCTGTCTCTAGTAGATACGTCTTTTTTAGACTGTTGATGTGAAATGTCCTCTATTTGATCTCCATTGTGTGATTTTATAGTATTTGTCCTTATGATCTCTGAATTAATGGTATTTAAGAGACTTAAGGATTTGCAATTGAAATATTCCATTTGCATCCAAGATATATATTAAATATGGAAATCAAGATGATTGAATTGATTTAAAATCATATATTATATTAAAGCAGAATTTGATATAAGGTTAATTTTTAGTAGCATCTCAATTATTCTTTTAAATGTCAGGTATGTTGAATTATGGCATTCGCAAACTGGTAAAAAAAAAAATTATGTTTTTTTAAATTCCGAATTAAAAATAATTTGTGAACATTCTAAACTTCTCATGAATGTTAAAGGCCTGTCACGAGCGACATTGCCTAGTATCCATATCCATATAATTTATGTTTTTATTACAAGAAACTTGAAAATACCGAAAAAATTAGCGAAGATAATAAAGTTGGACATAGCACGAGAGAGACGTTGCTAAGTGCAGTAAGTCCTAATGAAAGGACCTGTGTAAGTTTCTTTAATGCTCTTAACTGTGCACACATGGTACCATCCTCTTCTAATCTTAGCAGCTGAAGAAAGGACTAAATGTCCCTTATCTGAGCATTAGCGAAACCGTCTCATTCACGAATTCCCTATTAGCTTATCCTAATTATTTTTTGATATTAATTAACTATAAATTCCTTCCAATTAGTACTGACTTTCTTGAAACTTTTTGTTTTTAAAAAAAATATACATAACGAACATTTGCCTGCTTAAGTTTCATTTGGGCAACCAAAGAGATTTCTGAATATTTGCGGAAGATCCCGCCTTTTGCATTTTTATAGTCAGATTTTCACCTGATTTTAATCGTTGAAATTGATGCAAAATATATGGTCAGTCAACTATAATTTTCTTTACAGTTGATGAAAATTAATTAAAATTAATTGATTTTATATATATATATATATATATATATATATATATATATATATATCATATATCATATCATATATATGATATTATTATGATATCATATATCATATATATATATATATATATATATATATATATATATATATATATATATATATATATATATATATATATATAATCAATTAATTTGGAAGAAAATCAAGTCACGTATATTTATTTTAGAAACAATGTCAGATTTTAAGTTTCAATATTCAACTTAATAACAATATATATATATATATATATATATATATATATATATATATATATATATATATATATATATATATATATATATATATATATATATAAGTTAAGGTACACAGTGTAACTTTATACAACTTAATCCTAACTCTAAGATGTAAACACTCCCTAAGACTATATATAGAGGATTACTAAGCCAATAAAGTCAGTCTTTTCTCAACAAGTGTGCGTGTCATTTCGTTCCCTTTTTTTCCTTTTTTTTACTTTAAGTCCTCGGAACGAACATAAGTGGTGCCGAAACCCGGGAGGTCATACTCGGAATAGAGAGTTGTTTTTTTTTTTCTTTTTCTCTCTTGGTGTTTTTTTTATGTTCACGCTGTTCGCGTCTGTTTTTTTTAAAAATTGACCAGGACAAGTGAGAAGGTTACAGTATGCCAGATGAGATAGTGCGGCCGGCAACCTTGATACTACCACAGGACATCCCAGCGTTGCCAACGGAAACCATGGCGGCGGCGCACGCGAATTTGGCGGCAGCACAAGCAAACGCCCTAGAATGGCTAAAGATAAAGACGGCGACCTCGCAGGATCTAAGGAAGGCGATCACAGATCTAGAAAGGTTCAACGGAGAAATCGGCGAGCTAAATCATTTTCTCAAGGGAGGCGACCGGGTGATGACACGCATAGAGGCAAAGTTGTCGGAAGACCTCATAGACCCAATGGATGCGAACGCACTGAGAGCAGCGTTAGTATGTCGAGTAAAAAGGAACATACTTAACCTAATTCAGGCGGACGAGGATACACCTTGGATCATAGTGAAGGACAGGCTAAAAAAGGCATTTGGGGGAGGCCGGTGGGCCCCAGAAGAGGATATTTTTCGAATGTTCAGGGAGACGAAGAAGCCTCACCAAACGAATGGGCAGTATGCGGGATCGCTATTAGCCAGATACAACAAGATAACCGAGAAGATGAGGGAAACTCTGAACGCAGCCGAGGTGGAGGGCAGGATGGCGTTTTTGTCAACTATATTGAAAGTGCAGCTAGCGAGAGACACGGGAAAGAAAGAGGGGCTGTCTAGAGACAAAACGTTCATCGAATGTGCCCAGGAGATGGTAGACGCTAGTGCCAGGGATGAAGAGGCGAGATTCGGAGAGGAAGCGGAAACGGGATGGAGTAGGGTAACTTACAGGAGGCCCGAGACAAGTAGGAACAAACCTAGGCCAGATATGGGAAGGAGAAGAGAGACGGAATTCGTTGGACGGGAGAGGACGATGGCACGAGAAAGGAGGCAAGGACCGGAGAAGAAGATCTGGAAAAGGGAAGACAGGAGGTGTCATGGATGTGGGAAGACGGGACATCTGGTAGCCCAGTGCCCCCGAACGAGATGTTTCGAATGCGGCACCGAAGGACACATTGCGAGGCAGTGTCCCTACATGAGCAGACGCGGTGAAGCAAATCGAGGGGAACCCATGGAGGTGAATGCGCAAAGAATGTGGAAGAGGAGCAGATCACCATCTGAGTCGATAGGGTCATCGGAAGCCTCGGAGACGGACGAAGAGGAAATCGAACCAGGAAACAGAGGAGCTGGAGGAGGAAGGAGCGGCAGAAGAAGCGGCGGACGAAGAGCAACGCAGGAGAGGGTATCGAGAGATAATGAATGAGAAAAGTGCGAGCAGAGAGGCAACCACGCGGTAGTGCATAACATAGAGAGTGAGTGTGGTGGGTTGCCTATTATCAGAGTTGCGAGAGGAGTACGGTGCTTGGTGGATACAGGCAGTTCAAATACGATAATGTGTCGGAGTGCGGTAGAGGCGTTGTGTGAAGGAGAGAGGATACCCCAGGTACAGGTATGTGGATGTAGATTAATCACCTTGAATGGTCCATGTAAGATAGAAGGGGAAGTGGGGATAGATTTGAATAAATGGGGAACCGAGGGAGGAAAATTAAGGGTGCACGTAGTGGAGAATATGCCTCGGGAATACGGGGGAATAATCGGGTGCGACCTGCTAGGGAAAATGGGAGCGCGGATAAGAAATCAGGACGGGAAATGGATTATTAGGATAGGAACAAAGAAGTACAGGTGTAAGAGGGTTCTGAAAAAGGACAAGATTAGAGTCGGGGCAATTAACCGGGAAGACTGGAGACAGGCGTTACGAGATGAGTACGCGGATATTTTTTTCCAAGAGGTAGATATATTGAGTGTAACGGGGGAAACGGTACACGAGATCCCGCTGAAACAGGATAGGGTGACATACGTCAAGGAGAGAAGGTACCCGCAAGCTTTACGGCAACATATCCGGGAAGAGCTGGAGAGTTTGAAGAAACAAGGGATCATTACCGACAGCACGTCGCCATACAACAGCCCCCTTTGGGCAGTAAAGAAGAAGAGTCCGGAAAACGGCGAGCGGGAGAAGTATAGGGTCGTGGTAGATTTTAGGAAACTAAACGAGAACACCCTGGACGAGAAATACCCGATACCGAGATTCGAAGATATCTTGAATAGGTTAGGAGGAGCGGCTGTGTTTAGCACGCTGGACTTAAAAGCTGGGTACCACCAGATAAAGATGCACCCGAGGGACCAACATAAGACGGCTTTTACTTTCGAGAGGGGTCATTTCGAATTTACCCGGATGCCGTTTGGGTTGAAAAACGCGCCCATAACGTTTCAGAGACTCATGGACGAGTTTTTGCGGGGACTGGATGAATCGGTCTGCCAGGTTTACATGGACGACCTGCTGATCTTCAGTAAGAATGAAGCGCAACATATAGCAGATCTAAGATGCGTCTTCGACCGGCTGAGACAATTTGGACTAAAGCTGTCTGTAGAGAAATCGATTCTGGGGCAAGACCAGATCAACTTTCTGGGGCATAATATATCAAAGGAGGGAGTACGACCCGATGCGCGGAAGGTTGAGGCTATCCAAAAGATGGCGATCCCAACGGATGTGAGAGGAATAAGGAGGCTGCTGGGAACGCTAAATTATTATCGACGATTCGTCCCGGAGATGGCGGAATATTTAGTACCCCTAAATAACCTTCTGAAGAAAGGGAGCAAAGTCGTGATAACGCCTACGATTGAGGGTAATATCCGAAAGTGTATGTCGCGATTACAGGAAGAGCCGGTACTTGCGTTCCCTGATTTCTCGAAACCATTCACTATCACCACAGACGCGAGCGAATACGCGTTGGGGGCGGTACTGTCGCAGGACGGAAAACAGGGGGAACAACCAGTGGCGTATGCCAGCAGACGCCTCACGGAGACGGAAGCGCGTTATAGCGCGTTAGAACGCGAACTGTTGGGTATTGTGTGGGCGGTCGAACACTTTAGGCCTTATGTCTTTGGGCGGAGATTTAAGGTCCAAACGGATCATCGACCCTTATTGTGGGTAGGAAAGCTCAAAGAATCATCGGCGAGAGTTACCCGCTGGAAAGAGTTTCTGAGCCAATATAACATGGAGGTGGCTTATAAACCAGGAAGAGAGAATATTGTGGCAGATTGGCTATCTCGAGCGCTGCAGGTCAATGCGATAGAGACAGAAAGAGGGGAACATTCCGGAGAGCTACAGAGATTCGTAAGGGAATGGACACCTGAGGGTGAAGGGGAACCAGAGTCAGGGGAGGCAGAAGAAGAAAGGATGTCGACGGGGGACGGAAGCGTTACGGAAGACAGGCCAACGGATATGGAGGAGAGAGAGGAAATCATCAATGACAAGAAACGTCAGATTATCTGGAAAACCCGGACGTCGGGATTGATGAAGGTGGATTACTCAAAATATGGTATGTATAGTATTAACACGATATGGTCGCATCCAGGAGTAAGAGAGGAGCAGATTTGCAGGGCCCTGAAAGACGCGTCCAGACCAGGAACCACTCATTATCTGTATGTAGGAAACACATCGGTCTGGGAGAAGATAAAGCGCTTATGGCAGACCGAGAAAATCGGAATCGATAGGACGTTCGTCAGATGCAAACTCATGGTGGAGACGGTCAGAGATCCAGAACGGCAGGAGGAGGTTACTCTGGCGTACCACCAGGGTAAGACGAACCACCGAGGAGTAAACGAGACCTTGCAAGCATTGAAAAGGAAGTACTTCTGGGAGAAAATGCGAAAGACGATAGAGAAAGTGTTAAGGGCATGTGTAGTGTGTCAAACCACGAAATATGATCGTCACCCTCCAACTGGGAAGCAAGAAGAGACGACGACACCTAGCGCACCGTTAAGCGACCTGCAGGTGGATACATTCACGTGGAAAGGGTTTAAATGGGTTACAGTGCTAGACGTATTTAGCAAGCTGGCGATGGCATATCCAGTACAAGACCGGTCGGCAGAGGCAGTGATCGCTGCTCTACGAACATGGTTCCAATTTTATGGGATACCGGATACGATCTCTTCCGATGGAGGGAGAGAATTCGATAATGCGAGTCTGCGAAACGAGACGAAGGCATTGGAGATAGCTTGGCATATCAACACACCGGGACACCCCAAGAGTAGGGGAGGGATAGAGAGGTTGCACAGTACGCTGGGAGATCACCTGCGAGTGTTCCACGTAGACAAGGGGTTGGAGGCTGATTGCGCGATGCCAAAGGCGGTAGCAGCATACAATCATTCGATTCATATGGCTACAGGATTTTCCCCGTTTGAAGTAATCTTCGGGCTTCGAGAGCGGCGAAGAGACGGAGGGAGCACGGTAGTAGACGAAGGGTTGGCAGAGCGATTAGTGAGTAATAGGGTAGCGCTCGTAAAACTGCGGGAGAAAGCACACAGGAGGATCGCGGCGGAAAAGAGTAGAAGGGTGGCACGGGAAAATATTCGGATACGGGACAGGATGGAGGATGTTAAGATAGGGACGATCGTGTACCGAAAATTGACATCAAACAGGACTAAAGAGGCGGTACGTTATGAGGGACCATTCAAGGTGATTGTGATACGTGAACACAATGTAGTGACCATCCAGAGTATCAAAGAACCGAGGAAACGGAGAACCGTTCACATTGAACAATTAAAGATTCCGCTGGGCGAGCCCGGACAATCCTGATCATGCAAGAGTGAGTATCCTCTCTTCTACGGGAGCAGTTCGGATGTATCAAAGGATGATTTATGTTCATTTTGACAGATGTCGATTTCTTAAGTTGTTCATTATTTCTTTTGGTATAATAGTTCATAAGTTTAGCTATAAGAATTTTGTATTTAGTTGTATTATTGTATTATGTTTCATAGTTTTGGGTGTTTACATGGCAGAGTATCATTTTTCTTTTTTTTTTTTTGTTGTTCAGAGTGTATTATAGGAGTAAAGTTTACGAGAAGTGTTCGTAAACTGGCAGGGGGGAGTTAAGGTACACAGTGTAACTTTATACAACTTAATCCTAACTCTAAGATGTAAACACTCCCTAAGACTATATATAGAGGATTACTAAGCCAATAAAGTCAGTCTTTTCTCAACAAGTGTGCGTGTCATTTCGTTCCCTTTTTTTCCTTTTTTTTACTTTAAGTCCTCGGAACGAACATAAGTTATATACATATATATATATATATATATATATATATATATATATATATATATATATATATATATTGTTATTAAGTTGAATATTGAAACTTAAAATCTGACATTGTTTCTAAAATAAATATACGTGACTTGATTTTCTTCCAAATTAATTGATTATATATATATATATATATATATATATATATATATATATATATATATATATATATATATATATATATATATATATATATATATATATATATATATATATATATATATATATATATATATATATTTAATATATATTAAATATACGTATATATATACGTATGTATATATATACATATATATATATGTAAATATATACGTAAATATACGTGACTTGATTTTCTTCCAAATTAATTGATTATATATATATATATATATATATATATATATATATATATATATATATATATATATATATATATATAATCAATTAATTTGGAAGAAAATCAAGTCACGTATATTTATTTTAGAAACAATGTCAGATTTTAAATTTCAATATTCAACTTAATAACAATTTATTTTAATTGATTATGAAAAGCTGCCTCAATTTAATTCATGAATCATGTTTGAATGTAATATCAATCATACATTTCATGATTAACCGTCTTTAATCATACTTGATTTATAATGAGCAAAATTAAAAGTGATTTCATTTACACGTATTCTACTTATGTATAGAGCGCATGTAATTATGTAATGTAAGCATGTAAATATAAACAAATGGACGACTCTGATATTGTACTCAGTACAAGAGGAAATAGTTTTTTTTTTAAATAAGAAAAATAAAGGATCTTAATTATATATAGATAATGTTTTACCTGTCAGTCCTGTTTGATATTGTAATTTGTATATTATACTTAAATTTATAGAATTTTCGCTCGTTATAGCTTGAACTTAGCTGTAAAACATGCTTATCCTTTATCCTGCAAACTTTGTTGTATTGTACCTTGCGCCAGTCTTGTAAAATTAGTGAGTATACTTTTATAATTTTAATGTTTTTAAAAAAAACACCAAAATCCTTTTTTCACCGCGAAGACATAGGCGTACGATAATTCTTGATTACAATTCGCACAATAGAAGCTAAAACGCCGGTGTAAAACGTTTCCAGGAAGAGCTTAAGTACCGGAATGTGGTGGGTTTCGAGAATTATGAGGGTTATCCGGTAAACTCTTAAGAGATTAAACAATTTAATCTCTCAAGTTGAAATCTACCGGATTGCTGTAGCCCAAAGTCTGTGGATCTGAATATGCTTCATATATGAGGACTTTGGGTTAGTTCTCTACTGGTTTTGTTTTATGTGAGAAATAAAGAGAAACAAATTAAGGTACAACTACAGAGGGGCGGCGCACTATCAGAAGAGTCTAGAGACTGAATCGAGTGTCATCTCACTAGCGATCTCTGGGTTCATTCTTGTTAACTACGTGCCTCCTTTTTCTTATAAATTTGGTTTTATGCTCACCGCTTAAAGCTATTTTTTTACAAGCAATTTTTCGATTGCTATAAAAATTCGTATTTAGTAGTTTTGGGGGGTGCAAAAATCGAATATCAACTTTGTCTCTCCCTAAAAAAAATATTTTACCCCGCTTTGTTACGTCGCACAAATTTTATTCCGAGTTGCTACACCCATTGTGATTTAATTTTGTTAGATTCTAGTTTGCACCTATTTATGATAGTTACTGCGTAATTTCATGTTTTTTAATTATGAACTTAATCATTTATAATCATAATGGATAATATTAACAGTATTTATTTTTGTAGAAAATTAAATTAATTATTTAAAAAATTCAATTGCGAAAGTAAAGTGGTAATTTTATGGTTTTTAATTATGAACATATTCATTTACCTTATTTTTAGATAATTAAATTAATTATTATAAATGTTTATTAATCATGGCCTAGAATTATGAAGATCATTTAAAAAAACATTACTTGATTAATTATTATTTAATTGTATAAAAATAAGTGAAATACTTATATTCTTATGTGAAAAAGGGGAAGATGTTAAGTACATTGAAATAAAAAGTAACTTTTTTCTTTAAAAAAACAAGCAAACAGTTATATCCAAATAAGAATTAATTTGCAAACTGTGAAACAGCTTTAAGCGATGAGCATAAAACCAATTTATAAGAAAGTGCTGAAAAAGGAGGCACGTAGTTAACAAGAATGGACCCAGAGATCGCTAGTAAGACGTCACTCGATTCAGTCTCTAGACTCTTCTGATAATGCGCCGCTCCTCTGTAGTTGTACCCAAATTAATTTCAGCCTGCCATTCATCACGTTTACTAAAGCACATTTTTTTGTAAAATATGCGGTTAACCGATTCGAAAATGCCAGGCGACAATCAAGTTTAAATTCGATCATTAACGAAGATTTATATAGCAACTGCCGTCTCTTCGGAAATCGGTGGCCATCGGCATCTTCAACGACGTGATCTCTGTGTTGCTTCATGGAGAGCCATATGCAACATGGCCTCGTCTATATTTCATGTCCAGCAATTTTAGTCCACATCTTTTTAGTATATATTATTTTATGAATTATTTATTAATATCCCGTGATGTAATTACTGTAATGCACATATGTTAATATTTTAATTATCTGTCGTTTTGGATTGCCTTGAACAATTACGCTTTGGCCTGGACTGCTTTCCAAAAATTTGGTCTCAATGACTTAAGAGGTTCATAAAATCAACGATTCTTGTATTATAGATACACACATACATGCATGAGTGTGATTATGGTGTAAGGCTTCATTAGTAATCTACATATGCACTTAACAGTAACAACTTCCTGGCTTAACTCAGACCTTGGAGGTCTATATACAGCTCTGCTATTCTATATACAACACGTAGCAAGGTTTCAGATAGCAGATGACAGCTTTGTCAATGAGATTCCACCGCGCCTATGGTACAGATAATCAACGGTTTCCTTGTTTATTTATAGTATATAAACATTTCTGTCTCATATTCTGCAGGTGATGCAGTTATACAGGTGATATTTTACGTATACTTAAATTATCCCAATAATAAAGTTTCCGCATCAATATTAAAAATAAAAATTTTTTTAAGAGTGTGACGAAATAAATAATACAAATCATGAAACAAAAAGTTCTTAAAAGAAAAAGAAAAGCGATTGGAAGCTATTTTTTATATGAAATTTTAATATGTGTGATACAGCAATCTACACCATATAAATATCATATAAAAATATAGGAAAAACCATGATGCATTAGATACAACTGATTACGATCTAATGACGATTTCTTCTGAGCAACTTAATATTTTCTTATGATTTTTTTGCATCATGTTTATATTTTATTTGGCTGCATTTTACTGTTAGTTTTTCTTTTGTTTTTCATTTAAAATATTGCCTTGAAAAGAAAAGGCTGACGTTAACTCCAGGAAGATCAGGTGATTTTAGGCTTCATGGCATTTAACATTTTCTGACAAACTGATTTTAATTTCAAAACATTATTTAGAGGACTTGTTTCGTACAAGGTACCTCAGTTTTCTCATATAAAAATATTTATTAGAAATAAAATGGCAGAAGTTTGATTTTTGTGATAACAAAATTTAGACCTACTTTTAATTTTCAAACTTTTTAAAATGACAAAAAAATGATTTCTTTTTTTCACATTTCGTTCCGTTGAGTTCCCTTAAATGCCCTAGTAAATATGATACTGTATACTTCATTGGTAATTAATAGAAATAATTATGTTAAATACAAGCAAACTCATCATCACATATTTGCGTTGAAGTGTTAAAAAGTTGAAAAAATTATTAATTGTTATGGGATCTATTAAATATAAATTTTTAATGAACAGTTATGTTTCAATAGGTAAAAGACCATCTCAAGCCTGACACCAGCTATTTCTCATAAACTTATTCCTGTTAGTCAAATACGATATTTTTACATTCCAATATTTTCCTCGTATTTTTAATTTTAGCGCTTATTTTTTAAATCCGTCTACTAAAGATCGCAAACTATAATTGTTCAATTAATTAATTCTGCCCCATACTATGATCACTAATATTCTCTGACAGGCGCGAAGGAAGAATTGAAACGTTCTGGATTCTAAAATACTGAAGTTCGAAAAGTTAAAAAAAAATTCTCACAATATTATTTATTATATTTTTGTATTTATTAGCATTATTATTTGAAGCAAATGGATGTTGGACATTTGATTTTATTAATGAATATATAGAAATCTGACAATGATAGAAACATAAATTTATAGTTATTTAAAACTAACGAATCTGTTAGTTAGCTGTTAGTAAATCTCAGCAATAATAAAATCAAAAATAATGTTGTAGATATTAGAATAGGCAATTTTCACCGTCTTGATTTGAATACTTTAAATTTTGAAACAGTGCATTGCAGAGTTGCAGAAAAATATGTTTTTGAACTAATATTTAATACAATATTATTATTTCGACAAAAAAATCTTAATTTTCGAGTCCCCTTATTAGTAAAGTTGCTTTATAGCTTTTATATTTCCTGTATATTTCAATATTTTTTTACTCTTTTGAAAAATCGTATCCATGCAGTTTTTTTGGTCAAACAGGATTTTGATTAATCTTTGTACCTGCTTAAGAATATTACATTACTTCTTGACATTTGCTTCTTGAAAACATCGACCTTTTTCTGGCCTATCACGCGCTTTATCTAATGTCCGATATTATCATCAGTAAATACTCTGCTGGCATCTCAAGGATGAGTTTATTTATATTCTCCATATCTCATAATACTCGTAAATATTCTTTAAAACTTTAAATTTTTACTCTCTTACTGGTGATATGGATAGAGGGTTCTCTGTGTAGTAATTTATCCTGTTGGCTTTTTCGAATGGTCAATTCTGTAGTCCATGTTTCTTAGAATTTAGATGTGATTATATTTCTATCTAATTAAGATCAAGTTCGGTTTATTGTAAGGGCAGACTCTCTTAATAAGAAATCTTATATACGCCATTAAGACGTCACAAAAGAAGATTTTGTTGACAATTGATAAGCATCATATTATTATTGTAATTATCTCCATTGACTCCAAGAGGAACTTAGGGCATCTACAAGTGCTTTCCAATCATTTTTGCTGCAATCACTTTCACCTCTTGCCGGTCCGGCCCAGGTCCTTTTGCACCGATCTGCGCCACATCTCTCTTGGTCTTCCTCTTCTTCTTGCTCCTTGGCGATTCCATTGAAGAGCTTCTTTCTCGATGGCACTATCTGTTTTCCTTAATATGTGCCCTGCCAACCTCCATTTCTTTTTTCTGCTCTGTCGTACTCCACAGCTCTTCGTTCGAGATCCTCTCTGGCCACCAGATCCTCAGGATCCTTCGCAAGCCGCGGCTGATGAAGGACCGAAGGGGTCGAGTAAGGGTTTCGGTCACTTTCCATGTTTCACATCCATTGAGCAGAACCGAGTTTAAGTTGGTGTTGAATAATCTTATTTTTGTTTTCTTGGACAGTTTCTTGTTTTTTTCATGTTGGATACAACTGAACAAATGCCCCATTAGCTTTTTTTATAAGGCTTTTGATATCTTCCAATGAGCCCCCTTCTTTAGTGACCACACTTCCCATGTAGACGAATGATTCCATCTGATCTACGGCCTTTTTCCCCAGAACAAGTTGATTCCGATATCGCTCGTTCATTCTCAAGGTTCAAATAGCTATTAAATAATTACGAATGAAAAAAATCTTTAACAAACATACTAAATACGAATACTAAAAAGACAAATACTAAACACGCGAGAAAAATGATATAGCATGTTCTTTTTTCATCCGATTCCATCTTAGCAAGTGTCTGATAAAATAAACCACAGTTCAAAATGAGCAAGAACCTAAAAAGGAGGTGGATAGGAGATTCCCTTCCTGATATGACATTATCATTTTAATAAAAAAATCTCCAATTTTTGATGTTCTCCTAAAACAGGTGCAAATCAAATTTTGAATTTAAAAAAATGAACCGTTCAACGAACCTTATGATCACTGTATTTAATTTTAATATAATTTTTGATGAAAATCTATCAAGAACTTCAAGTAAAGTACCACTTTCGGTTAACCAATTTTAACCAAAATCTAGCATACTATTTTAATTGAGATAAAATTCTTATAAACCAAATTTGAGATATTTTACATTGTATTTTAATATAATTTTTGATGGAAATCTATCATGACCTTTAAGTAAAGTACCACTTCCGGTTAACCAATTTTAACCAAAATAAAGTACGTTATTTATAATAATATACAAGTTTTATATTTCGATTTTGAGAAGTTTTATATTTTATTAGAATGTTTGATTAAAATTATGGTTTTCAAGTGAAGTACCAACTTCGACGATCATGCAGTGACCAAAAAGAGAGGTTCACTACTAGATGTTACAACAATCCCAATTATATTTTAACTTTCTAAGGCTAACCGTTTTTGAGTTATGCGAGATACGCACGTACGGACGTTCGTACAGTTGTTACGAAGAAACTAGTCAAAATTGATTCAGAACTGGTCAAAATGGATATTTCTGTCGAAATTTTAAAACCGGAAATTTTCGCTATTATAATACTTTCTTTACTGCCTACAAGGAAGGAAAAACGTTTAAATAAGCTGATGAAATAATTTGAAAAAGCCTAAGCTTTGACAATTGTGAAAGAAAAGTTCAATGCTGCATATCTTCGTTGTCAGAAAAAAATATTTCTATAAAGAAGAAACAATCTTAAATATTTAATTTTTATAAAACAAAAAAAAACTTAGGTAAAACATTATTATAAAATTATTCTTAATTGATTAAGTTCAGAGCATCGTAAAATGCACATGTGGTAATTTTCAATTTACTTTTTTTAATTCAAATGTCCATATCTACTTTTTGATAAGGGAAATCAAGATTCGAAATGCCAATCTTTTGTTTGAATTGCTAGTTGTACAGGTAATCTTGACATATGTCATTTCATTTATGCACCACTGGCGGCGAATTAGTGAACCTAGTAGTTTCAATCGATTTTAATAGATGTCGGTAATACCAATGAACAATATAGAGCCAAAATATAAAAATTACCGAAATGGTACATCGGATATTTTCTTGTGGCAAAGGCTAAATTTTCTTCCTCAAAATTTTAATTAAAACTCAAAAATTTACCGAATAAAATATACGTATTAATTATACACATTACAGATCCTCAAACTATCAAACAGGTCCCTCAAACTATTTTTTTATTGTTTAGTCACTGAGATTTACAACTGTAATATCTATACAATAAGTGAATGTGCTATAACTACTATTTATAAGGAATGAATCACCCATTGGTAGCACTACAATGACTATTCTAAGTTAGTAGGTTTTAACTAGTTAGTTAATAGTTAGGTAATAGTTAGGTAGTTAGTTAATATTTTAACCATCTACTTTCAGACACCTCGGAACGGTTATCGGGAACAGAGTTGGATGACAGGTTGCGAACTAGCGGTTTTTGAAGGTAATGAGTTGTTAATTAAAACGTGTATCTATTTTTGACAAATGTATCTATGACTAGGGCAGGTGTATCTATGACTAGGACAGGTGTATCTATGACTAGGACGGGTGTATCTATCTGCAACGAATGGAATTTTGAGGTCTTTATGGATAATTTTATTTGTGATATAATAAGAAGCATTTTGTAGGATTTCAAAATTGGATTAGGAAGGAATTTAATGGTTTCGTGAAGCACCTATGCAGCAACCAAACTACACATCTGGATATTCCAGATGCTCATTTAAAATTGAAATTGAAAATGTCTACAAAGCTAACCTTAAAAAAAAAAATCCCTATCGAATCAATATTAGTAAAGAATCCAGCAAACTATATTTGCATTTCACTTTGCACCCTAAGTTGTATAAAAAGTTCTAAGCGTGGACACACCAGATATTTTCGGTTTATTACTTCCTTGCACGAAGTAAAGGAAGTATTGTAATCGCGAAAATTTTCGGTTTTCAGATTTCAACGGAAATATCCATTAGGATAGAGAAAATAAAGACATCCTAATATTTGTATTTGTTAATTATTTTAATAAGAGACTTCGTGTTTAATTTGTGAAATCTGTTTCCATAGTGTTTAAAGAGATAGGACTATATAGGACCATTACAAGGTCTAGTTACTAAACACTGCTCTTATCTCTTCTTCTTGGATCCTTTTGTTTTTATTCCAGATCCGTTCTTTTTTGCGCTGGCTATCTTAATAATATAATTACTTCCAATCAGGATTTGTTAATGTTAAATATATTAGTTAGTTATTCATTATTAATTATTTAATACTGATACTTTAATATACTATAAAATGTACAAGGCAAAAACGGAGTAAACGCCTAAATATATGCGATTAGTTTTTTTGTTCTTAAATTATTCATCATTCTAATTTTTCATATTTTCAGTTTAAGAGAATCATTTTAAATTTACCAATCTTTCTGAAGAAAAAAATACCGTTTTCCTTTCCTTTGAGGAATGAAAGATAAGTAAAACCTTTCGGACAAGTTGATATGAAGTTGAAATGAAGTCTCAATTATTTTACGAATCCAATATTATAAATGGAATCAATCAGCCTAACCATCGATTCGGCTTTAGACCTGTGCTCTCTACAATCCAACATAGAGTGGTTGATGCCAATGCCGTGGTATTAGAAAAGAAGGAATATTGCAAATCAGCTTTATTAGACGTTGCACAACCAAAGTGTGGTATGATGGCCTCCTTTGCAGATTTAATGCAACATATGCGGACAACACCGTGATACTGACTCGATTACACCTTCCTAAAAAGTACAGAATTATTTAAATTTGCAACAAAATTGGTTTAATAGATGGATTACAAAAACGAAATCGTCTAGCATTTACACTTAAACGTTCAGATTGCCTTCCACTAACATTTTTTTTTAATACCGTTTTTTCTTCTTACTGTTCTGTTATCGATTCCGTTTTCATTTTATTACTATTCTATGAAGTTCACATACAGCTAGTATCTATGTGTTAAATTATGAGTTTTTAATTACAATACATTTTCGTGGAGATTTAATGAATTTTTGATATTTGTTTCCAACGATGGTGTGAGTGAGTAGACAAAATAATATAATAAAAGCTAGAGATGTGGACTTTGTGCTAAGATCTATTATCTATCTCCTGAGATAAAGTATCCCACTTGTTTCCTGTTTTTAATGGATAGGTTCCTACCCTTGTTTGTTTTGTTTTGTACTTATGTAAACTGTCATATATTTTTTACTAACCTTCAACTTTTAATTGGAGTTATCACTTTTTATTAATATATATTTGCATATAAGTAGCTTTTTACCAGATGTACACTAACATAGTATCTTACTTATTCGTTATTGCTTTTTTCAAAGGTTATGATAAAATCCAATTGATGATTTTCTTGATCATGAGCGAATTATGTTTTCAAATTTTCAGATAGTATAAGCAACAAACAAAAAATGAATAAGTGATATAAAACATCTAAATAGGAAATATCTTTCGTTTTGTCGGGTATTCGCCGAAAGTAAATTGACTAAAATCATTTCCGTTTCGAAGGCCATCCGATGGGAGTTACATTGGCAGTTGGGAGTTGGAGTACATTTTAAATCCGTTTCGTAGCATCTGAACACGGTATATCGACCTCGTTTTTGAATAAGGCGTAAGTGTCAATTAACCAAAAAAAAAAAAAAAAAAAAAAGGAAAAACATGAAACAATTTTTTCTCAAATAACAGTTTATTTTTTAAATTGTATTCTTCATTGTATATAGTAGGAGTTTATTAACCTGGCAAAACCTTTATAATTACAATACATTTTTAAGACTTTTAGCACTAGTTAAGGCCATAGCGACGACTGAGAGTCGTTATTATTTGGCGCTTACGTCATCAATATTAGATTTAAAGATCATTTCCATTTTTTTTAGATATATATATATATATATATATATATATATATATATATATATATATATATATATATATATATAAAACAGAAAAATGTCTAAAACAAGTTGCGCAAAGCTTTTAAATTTCTCGAAAGCTCATTTTCATGGGATTAAACATTTAGTCATACTTAATTTTTTTTTTTTAACATTTGCGAAAATGAAATTAAATATTCTTCATTTATATTTAGGCCGTTGGATAGAAAAATATGTTTATCTATTTATTAATACTGAACTACTGCCATTACATTACATACAGCACGAGTTACAATATTATTAGAAGCGTTGATTTGTTCCCCCTGGAATGCACCGACACTAATCATGTGTTGTAGTTTCTGTAAAATAGCTATGGCTATTATCTTAATCGTCGATTATGGGAGTCGAGAATATTCAACCAATGAGAAAGTTAACTGCATTATGATTTCCATAATTTTTTGTTAAACACCACAGCACCCAATTCACTGACTTACTGGCACATCACTGGAGACACCGGACACATCAGATTATCACTTGCAATGAAATTAGTAATCCGATTAGTAACAGCCTTGATTATTATGTTAGTACTTACTAGGTTTTTCGTTATAAAAAGATTAAAGGTACGCCTCACATAGATATTTTTCGGATCTTTGCTATAATCACTACCTTATAGATTTTGTGATCTTCGAAGAATCTTGTCCAAAAGGAGGAAACTTCTTCTCATATCCAATAAACCAAAGATTAGAGTTCTTATGGCGCTAATTAAAACAGCACATCCTCGGCTCTTATTTCACTAAAAACAAAACTGAGAAAGAAATTGTGGAGGTTGTTAAAGTCTCGAGTATATGAATCGAGAATTTTACCCAAATGAAAAACTATTGCTTAACATAAGTTTCTCAGTTCCCGGATAACGGTATACGTCTACTAATAAGTCTTGCATAGAAAAATCTTCTTCCGAAAACGTATGCGATATGAACTTTGTTAAAATTTGCACTGAAAATTATTTTATCATGATTAACCAAAGTGTTAGTTACTCTTTTAAATAAAAATTATATAAAATTTGGATAAGAGAAAGAAAAAAGTTGATTACTTTGCAAAAGGTCATGAATGCTTTTATTTTTTATACGTTGTATGTAGCAGCTCTGTAGAGAAAACCACACGTTTTCGACCCCCTCTACCTTGTGCGCGCTTCGTGGTGCGCATAAAACCTTATAAATTTTCGATCTATTTTAATTTTTCACTCAAATCCTTGTGTTCGTACATTTTTTGACAAGCACTTCATGTATGAAACTTATATAAAATAATACTTACTACAACTCTAATTGGTAAGTTATTTTCTGCGATCATTGCCTCTGGCACTACTTTCTGTCAAACTTGAGAAAATTTTGAAAAACTACATAAATGTTCTTGGATTATATACCTAAATACATCATTTTCCGATTTCTTGCGGTTATCTCAATACAACCTACTTTACCCTTTACTACTGTAAACATGAATTACAAAGAAATAGAAAGATGAATGGAACCAGATTAATAGATGAATAGAAGGAGTTTGCCATTTAGGCATGTTCCTCGGGCTATCATAGAAATTGTCGGATTAGCGCCTTCATTTGTGACCTGCATTACAGGAAAATTGTGCGGGTCACTGTATACCTTCATTCAAGGCGTTGAAAAAAGATTAATCGGTTTTCGGTATGTCTCCGCAAGAATTAATCTGAAAATCGAATTTTTCGAATTCCTTGTTTCCTTTATTAGCCAGATTGAGAATAAAATCTTATAAAAACAAGTCTAGAGCTCAGAGACATAAAAAGCTCCAGAGATAAAAATAAATATTCACAATGGGGTAGTAAAAGTAAAATTTAAAGTTCTTTTTTAGTCTCCTGAAAAGAAGCTGTATTCACATTAGTTACATAAACGAGTCGGCGACGATATTTATTCTATAGTTCGAAAATTGAAGTTTTTGAATGTGCCCTTGAGACAATTTTCACTCCATGTACTACTTACTTATTCAGTTACTTATTCTTCTCTTCCATGTACTGAACCCTAGGGTTGTTATGGTTAGGTGGTTTAGGTATGGTTTACTGGACAAAGATATTTTCGAAATTTTTAAGATTAAGATCTCAGTTTTAACAAGGCTTTAGTTGCATCTAAATGTACAGCGATAATGTTTCAACTATTTATGTTATTCAAGTGTATGTAATTTTATTTGCATATTTATAGTATTGTAATATTTATCTATTCGACAAGTTATTTAGTAAAACTATTTATTTTTTTTCAGTTGTCGTTGTTTGTGCCGATCCACCTGTAGTCCGAGAAATACTTCTTGTTGCTGAAGAACTGAACATGATCGACAGCGGAGAATACGTGTTCTTTAACATAGAGCTCTTCAATAAGTGAGTATTAAACGTTTTGCAGGGTTTTTTTTTTTCTCTAAATTAGTATTTTTGATGATTTTTTCCTTTTCAAAATTTTGTATGCGTAGTGATCCTTTTTAACCAACGATTTGTATTTGGCTAATATATTGCAATAATAATTTTTTTCATTCCATTAATAGATGATACTTTATGACTAACAAATGATCTAACTTTACCATTTTGTAAAGACCCTAATTTTTTTTAGATAAGAAGTTTTACTTTTTATATGCTTAATTAATCCAGTAAAGTTTTATTTTATACATTAGTATGTTGGAATGTTCCGGAGAAGGTACATACTGCAGTATCATTTATTTAATTTTATTTGTTTATATTTATCCACTATTTATGATTTTTTTCCAAAAAGTTTGACCTTATATCACAAAAAAAGTCCATAAGTATCTCCGCCTCGTTGTGGTTCTCAGAGGGACTCTCCTCTGTAAAATCATTCAATTCATGTTCTGCACAAATTTTGTGTATTATTACACTTCCCGATCGTGCAAATAGGCTTTATTGTGAATCAAATACAAACATGTAAAATATGTATTTTATAAAACTGGACCATGATACCAGCATATTTTGTATTGGAATTCTCATAAAATATATTGGACATTGAAAGCATTATCCCACAATATAAACCAGGCCGTCCTAAAATATTCGGTGCCCGTTGGCTACTAAAAATTATACGCCTCTTTTTGTAAGATATGCATACATATAATATATAATACGTATACATATAAGCCCATTTAGTCCCCGTCAATATTATGTTTTCTAAACATTAGTTTTTATGTTTTTTATCTTATATTTTTTTAAGAATTCAATGTTATTTTTTATATTTTGGAATTGAATGTTATTTCGGTATACTGTACAAAGTAAAGGAAGTATTGTAATCGCGAAAATTTTTGGTTTTCAGATTTCAACGGAAATATTCATTTTGACCAACACCGAATCCATTTTGACTAGTTTCGTCATGACGTTTGTACGTACGTTCGTACGTAAGTGCGTATCTCGCATAGCTCAAAAACTGTTAGTCGTAGAAAGTTAAAATTTTGTATTTAGGATTGCTGTAAAATCTAGTTGTGAACCTCTATTTTTAGCCACTACATGATTACCGTTAGTGATACTTTACTTTAAGGTATTTTATTTTCATCAAAAAGTATATTAAAATATAATGCAAAACTTCTCGTATTAGGTATTATATATTTATATAAATAACATAATAAATTTTGGTTAACATTCACAGACCGGAAATGGTACTTTATTCGATGTTCATGTAAAACATCTCAGATTTGGTGAAAAGGTACTTTACTTGAAGGTCATAGTAAACACATTAAAAATTATGTCAAAATTAAATGCAGAGATCACATGTTTCGGTAATAAAGATTACAAACGCGATTTTTTTTCCACTCCAATTAAACATTTTTATTACTTGTTTTAATTATTAAAATTGGGTGTAAAATGTGTTTTTTCCCCATTTGTGAGATGAATAAGTCTGCAGGAGGAGAATTAGGTATAAGTTAATTGGGTTCTTCCGCTTAAAATGTCGGAACTGTCGATTTCCAGTGCCTTATCTAGTGTCATTGACAGCTCTAATGTTGTCACGGAACACGAAGAAATCTCTTGGTAAGTAGTTACCTACTGAAAGAAAGCGACTTATCAAAACGGAATGAGACCTCCTGAAACAAGAGCTTTTGTGTGTGTGTGTCAATAGATGGATGCCGCGACGCCGAGTGTCATTTATGAAATACTGCAATCTTCGGAAACTAGTAACCAAATTCAGGATCACTTTTTGAGCCTCTGATTTATAGTTTAAAAGGCGTACGAGGAAGTCATGTGGTGTCTACATCAGATATTTTTGCTATGTATTTTTGATTCTTAGTTGTTTAAAATTAATAATTTATACGGTATAAAATTTATTACGTAATTTATAAAATAAATTATAATTCTTTTCATTTCTGCCATTTAATTTATTTTCTGTATCGAAAGTCGATTTATATATTGCTAGATCATACCTGCCACAGTAAGTTGGGGAACTGAATGTTTAATGATTGGGATGAAATTGGGCAGTTAAGGATGATCCTCATCGCTTCTTTGTATAACCATTGTTTACTTTTGAATACTCCAAATAGGTTTTATACTTTAGAATTTAATTTGTTTATTCGATTGCAACGGCATATATTTCTGTAATACTTCGGCTTCATCGCTGAGTGCTTATAAATTTGGTGACTGGACGATCGTTGGCTTACGTTTTTGTATTAGTTTCGATATTTTTATACAATATTAACTGATTATTTACTCGATGCGCTATTAAAAATTAATGCATAAGGATCTTATTACACCCCCCAATGTTTGCATTTAAGATGAAATCACCGCTCCTTCTGAAAGAACTCGTGCAAACGAAACCGTTGGTCTGGAAGATCATGGGGCTAGAGCGTGAAGTATTTACCTTGATTCTCGAAACTGCTTCTATTAGCACACTGGGCTAATTAGGAGCTTGCTTGTTTAGTGCAAACTAAATGTGCCAACTCAATCATGAATTTGTGCTTACTGCTTCGCTGCCTGCACTAAAAACGGTTAATAAATGGTATAATCCTATGCTTCGTCTTTAGTGTTCATAGTTATTTAAATTGATTTTTATGATATTCGAGGATTTGAAAAATTTATTAGGTCTATAATTTAAGAACTCCTTAACTCATGGAAGTTTTACCAGTTGTAGTCGTATATTCCCCGAAAATAATTGATTTTTTGCAATTTATCGAAGGTGATCGGAGGGGGTTTTGGGGAAGTCATAACAGGGTGTCCTTGTTAGATGGCCCGGCTGAATTTCTCTTGAACCGATAACGTTATAAAAAAAAAAATAAAAAATACGTATTTAATATTTTTCAGGCTCGTTTAAAATTTCGACGTTTTTGAAAAAAAAAATTATACGGGATCTGTCATACCCAGTACAACTTTAAAATTTTGAATAGGAACCTATGCCTTCCGATACTTCATTTTAACGGATTTTTGAAACTGAAATCAATGGTGAAACCATATTTTAAATTCGTCAATAAATTACAATGTTATGGTACAAAGTTTAAAAAACATTACATTTTGTTTGTTTCGGTATTAATTCGTTTAAATTGCCTTTATATTTTTTTTAATTACATAGGAATTAATTGGGTCACATTGTGTTTTTATCTTTATAGCTGTAATTCATAATAAAGGTTTGTTTTAAAGATGTAGTGAAGAAACCGAAATAAACCACTGTACGTTTTGTGAAATGTTGTAGCTGTTGACATTCACTGTCATTGTTTACCCAAATGGTCTTATGATAGCGAATAAATTCCTGAAAATAAACAACTTTTAAAACAAATCCTACTTCCTTACATTCAGTACTAACCAAACAGTCAATATAAACCGAAGAGTGCAGTTTTCCCGTCAGCAAAAAGCTGATATGTACTATTGCTTTATTGAAAGTGGAGGTATTACTCGTCGTGCAGTCCTGTTGTACTCCCGGAAATTTTCCGATCGTTTCCATGTGAACCACAAAACATTTATTCGTGTTGCTCACAATATGAGGAGATTTGTATCAGTTGCGGATCCACCAAGAAACCGGCAGCGCAATTTTGAAGTGGAACTGGATATTTTATTGTATGTTATGGAAAAACAGCGTTTAGGCCAATCATTACCCTGCAACATTAGTTGAAGAACTGCAGCAAAGTGTGGAAAATGCTTGTCGATCGGTCTCTCCTCAGTTCATCGCACTGAGCACCAGCGAAGAATGGCTAAGAAGAGCAGGAATCTTTGCATCTTCGAAGAGGGTAGGCAGTTTGAACATGAAATGTAGGTTCACCAACCTCTGGTTGTATGGAGTATGGAATTTTTTTATTATTAAAAATATCTAACATAATGCCTTGTTTATTTTAAACTTTGTATCAGAACTTTGTAATTTAATGACCAATTTAAAATCTAGTTTCATCATTGATTTCAGTTTCAAAAATCTATTAAAATGATATATCGGAAGGCATAGGTTCCAATTCAAAATTTTATATATATATATATATATATATATATATATATATATATATATATACACATATATAAATATAGAAATAGAAATCAAAATAGAAAAACAACTTTATTTTGATGTTCCGGGACGTAGTCCCTTTTGAATAACAAATATGTATAAGATAATAAAGATTATGTCTTGTCAAACGACCTATTAGAAACGATTTAAAAAACACATCAAATATATGCATAGTTATAAAAAAATATATACATAAGAATCCTATACTAAGATAAAATAATAATTAAACTATAAAAAAAAAATTAAAAATAAAATAATATATTCTATGCAAAGATGAAACTGATAGAATAGAAAAAAAAAATCATTTAATAACCAAAAAAAAAAAGAAATGAAAAAGGCAACCATAGAAAAGTGAGAGAGGGAGAAAAAATCAACTATTACATAAAAATATTCTTAAAAAAAGTACATTATAGTTTTGTAGGGAAGAATATATATATATATATATATATATATATATATATATATATATATATATATATATATATATATATATATAGGAGAAAAAAGGTGTTGTTTTTTTAAAAAACAATTACATATTTTTTACCCAAAATTAGTAATTGAATTGAGTTGGTGTTAGTGCCTTTTAGGGCTCTCAATTTTTGATATTTTCAATTTTGTATTTTAGAGAAAATCCGACTTTTGTGACGGAACTATGCTGCTCACGATTTTGTTTTAATTATTATTATTGCATTGAGGAACGGTTGCAAATTATGAGCCATGGTTCCTAATTTATCGGGACAAAACACATTTTATTTATTAATTATTGCTTAATTGTGTAATTTATTTATTGTCAATGCCAATAATATCTTATTTTTAACAGTTATTTATTAATCAGAGGTATTAGACTGGGTTTATGCGTGCGATAATTATCGGACAATTTCGCGCGGTTGTGAGGTTGGACTCGATTATGCTGTAATTTGTATTGTTATATTCGTAAAAGGAGAATATGGATTGTTAATCAATAAACTTTTCAAGATATGTTAATGGTGCTTTATTTTATTTATTCGGAATTCTCACAGAATCAGAAGTTTAGAGGTGGCCGCTCTGGCGTCAGAAGAAAATATCGTCTGATTGTATAAACAGTCCAACTTGTATAGCCCACGTACGGCTGCGTTTATGCATGCGATAGATATCGGACGATATCGCGCATTGTGACCATAATGGAAAAAAATATTTTTCATTGCGATAATATTTCGACCTATAAATTTATCGTTACGCACCTGAAAAACACATGAAATGTCTTAGAAAAAGTTATAAATTATTGAATGCGTTCATTATATTCTACTACGCCTTTATCCATCCGATGATTATCAAATAAAGTAAGAGTTAGCACTATATTCTTCTCGCTCTGGCGGACAGAGTACTATAATTACAAGACCGTACAAAGCATTTTTTCCGAGGGAGGGAGGGGAGATTTACAAAATTAATTTACTAAGGATCGATAAATTTATCGGAGTGCACAAACAGAACTATTAGGTTCCATTATGCTCATAACGCGCGATATTATACCGCATGATATCGTTCGATATTTTTCGCATGCATAAAAGTATACAAACGTATAACAATTTAATTTTTATTTATTTTTTCTTTGCATGGTCGGTCTTAACCGCTGATTAACCCGATATAAATATAAACCCCTTAGCATGTTATGGATAAAATATAAGAATTAATTCAGTTTTCATCGTAAACCAAATATTGTAATTTTTTATCACCACCGCCATTGCCCAGTAATAGAAGTTTTATTCTTGAGCTGACCCAATTACTGGACCAGCTTATTCCGTGACTGACGGCTATGATAGCACTGGCTTAGTCTTGAAGTAGGCTTAGCGCTCGGACCTGAGATCGGCCCTAAGAGTTTGTTTATTAAAATTGTATTTATTAGGCCTTTCCTACATCCAAGAAAAAAACGAGTACTTCCAGAAGCCAGATTTGCCAGACTGATTTTATGTTTTTTTCAGTTACCATTAATCTGATAAAAAACATATTCGCGTGAGAAGGTAATAACTTATTGTATTATAGTAATTTTGCCAGAAATTACGGGAAAGGAATAGAAGAGGAATTATTTTATGTTTTTTCTTTTTTTTTTTATTATTTCTTAAAATTCAAAATTTTTGACCTATCTGAATTTTTATATTAATTCATTAATTCATCTTTAAAAAAAAATCGGATTTTAAATTCGTAAGAATTTCCGATTTTCAGACACTCTCTAAGTTTAAAAACAATTTTTACCATATGATATTCGGGTTCATTTTAAAAACGTGATAATAAATAAATGGAATAAAATATTTATTCCGCTTCGTCGAAAAAGAGAGAAAGGCAGAGTGAAGAAATCCATCTGAACCCTAACAAGATTCTCTTTTGTTTATATTATTCCAGTACCAGAGTGCCAGGGGCTGAACTTGCTTTACGGTTTTATAAGAACTCTGCTCTCCTACTTTTGCTATTTTCCTTATTTCAGCTTTATTTCCGTGTATTTATATTAAATATGTTTATGTTGGTAAATCCTAATTATTAGTATAAAAATTTTCTCCCCCCCCTCCCACTCATTCTCTCTCCCTCCTTCTCTCCCTCTCTCCCTCCCTCACTTCCTCCCTCTCCTCCTCTCCTCCTCGAATATTAAAATCCAAAATATTTATGAAAAAACTTTAAATTCTATATTTTTATTTTAAGCTTGGGTATGACATTTAGAACTTTTTGAATACTTTTTTTTTTTAACTTTAAATATAAAGTGTTAGATGAATAAATTAATTCACAACGAGTTATAATCGGTAGCAATTAACTACCCAGACAAATAAGAAACATACATAAAAGTAACCAATTATATAAACTCTTACCAGTTAACATATATTGTTATATCAAACTACACTTTTTATAAAGAAACGTTTTTTATTGTATGTTGCTTTTAATCTGCTTGATTGTTCATGCCAGCATATGTAGAAATGAAGTCAAAATTAAATAAACAAAACAAAAGTTATAAAAAATATGTTTATTAATAAAAATAAAAAAATATCTGTTTTTTCTTCTGAAATACATTTTCAAAAATTAGACAAGTAGTGTCTAGTGAATTTTCGAATGAATGTACTACTGCAATGCGCGTTGCTTGTTTCTGAATCCATCTTTATCTTCCTTGTACCGACATCCCGTATCTCTTCTACTTTGGTATCATTTTTTCTCATGTGCGATTAAAATTTCTCTAGTCTCTTTTATCCTTATTAATTCTCTTTTTCCGCAGCAATGCAAGAAAGAGAATAGGCAAGACCGCGATAAACAAAATGAAAAGTGCTATATCGATCCCAAGGACCTCGTACAAAGATAAATCATTTCTTGCTGGTCTCAAGTGTTTGGCACCTTTATGCCTAATAACGTACTCAATCCAGTAGATGGCGCTATCAATAGCTTGATTGGGTCTGTCGTGTAAGATTTTAGAACGAGAAACAGCGTTCTGTTTGTATCTAAAACACAAAAAATGTATATAAATAAATATTGTGACCCTGACCAAAGTTGAATTATTAAACATTTAATAATTGAGATTTGGTATTTGTATTTATTCTCTAATTCAATGATACTCATTATGGCTGAAAAAGTATTTAGAATGTTAAATTTTATGATATGTTCCTCACCTGGGGTCATTTATTATTTTTACGACAGTGTTTACTATATTTTCTTTAGTTAGCTCATTCGATAAAATCGTGATTCCGAACCCTGCCTGTTCTGCATATCTCGAGTTATACTCTTGGTCAGCAAAGAAAGGTATGCATAAGACAGGAACTCCTGAGAATGGTGCTTCTGTGATTCCATGGAGACCGGCATGGGTTATGAAAATTCGAATGTTGGGATGAGCTGATAGAAAAAAAGTAAATGACGTTTAAGTTATTATAACTAATAAAACCATTAATTGAATCATTTAGAAAACGCTTCTTAATAAAAAAGAAATACCTAATATGCTGGGTTGTGGATACCATTTCCTTATTAAAACGTTTTGAGGTTTGTTAGGTATGTTTTCCTGGTCCCACTTCATGAGTACAGTGTAATTGAGTTCACCCATTGCTGCAAGGACTGCCTCCAATATTTCTTCTGGTAATAGGTTGCTGTTCAGTACTGATCCGAAATTTAGATAGACCACGCCTTCTTTTGCATTGTCCAAAATCTTTTGAAATTCCTTAAAAGGACAATTTACAATAATCTTCTTTAATAATTGCATCAATTTACGTTGTGATTATCATTTATTATTCTCTCAACTATACTCTAAAAAAACTTAAATTTATGAATTTACAATACATTTATACTTCCCAGTATTCTTCACGAATAGGAACTTTGGCCGCTTACATGAAGAGAAGAACACCTTATGCCTTTTAAATATAAAGTGTTGCGTAGAATGTTTGGACCAAAAAATAAGTTAGCCCGAAAATTCAGACGGCTATACATTGCCGAAGTAACTATAATTAAGGTGATAGCGTTGCTCTGTAACGCCTTTTGTAGCTTTGCCCTGTTGCTTTGTTTGTAGGTTTTCGGGTAACGACATTGGTGGGGAACTTGTCCAGCAAGAGGGCCTTGTGGTTCTTCTTGCTAACCCCAGATCTTTAAGATCATAATCCCGTACTAACCAGAGCGGGAGTGCCAAGATCGCCAGGAACGTGCTCGGCCATCACGGTCTCTAGGTTAGGATCCTCGTCCCAACATGCTCGGCCATCACGGTCTCTAGGTTGGGTTCCTCGTCCCAACATGCTCGGTCATCACGGTCTCTAGGTTGGGTTCCTCGCCCCATCGTGCTCGGCCATCACGGTCTCTAGGCTAGGTTCTTCGTCCCAACATGCTCGGCCATCGCGGTCTCTAGGTTGGATTCCTCGCCCCATCGTGCTCGGCCATCATGGTCTCTAGGTTGGGTTCCTCGTTTCAACCTGCTCGGCCATCACGGTATCTAGGTTAGGTTCCTCGTCCCAACATGCTCGGCCATCACGGTCTCTAGGTTGGGTTCCTCGCCCCATCGTGCTCGGCCATCACGGTCTCTAGGTTGGGTTCCTCGCCCCATCGTGCTCGGCCATCACGGTCTCTAGGTTGGGTTCCTCGTCTCGACGTGCTCGGCCATCACGGTATCTAGGTTGGGTTCCTCGCCCCAACGTGCTCGTACATCATGCTCTCTTGTTTTTTATGCGTGTTTTATGTCAACAATTACTGATCTACTAATCGCTTAAATTCACAGTAAGCTTACTTTTGGTAGGTCTGCACCAATCTTCGCACTAAGTCCTCCAATTGGTATGGCATTGGGCAGTAAAGGTTCTGGGTACCCAACAGAGAAGTGGTAATCCATCAAAGTCAATGAAGTATTTCTCAGCATATCCAGCAATGGTGGACGATTTTCATATCCTGGGTATTTTAAGTATTTGTCCATAAGAGCTTGCTAAAAATAAATTGAATTTTAACTGAGATCATAATCCAAATTAGAAAGAATTATTTATAAGTTATTGCTCACCTGATAAGGGATATAATGGTAATAATTAATGCATATTTCAAATAGGTTTATGAAAAAATTATTTAGTCGTTTAAAGAACGTCATTCGGTTCGTATAGGATGATCTCAAGTTCGGCTGCAAGTGTAACGAAACTTCGTTTCCGTTCAAAAACGAATACCAAGGAGTATGAGACATCGCTAGGAATGTTATTGCTGGAATGTTCAGCTTGTGACTGATGGCAATGAGGGGTTCTGCGCAGAAATAGGATTCCAGAAGTAATACGTCGTATTTTGTTGTATCATTTTCCAAGAAGTCCATAAATAGCTTGTCTTGGAAAACATTATTCATGAGTGTTTTGCATAAATCCGTTAAGGCCAAATAATAACGGTAAGCACCTTTCATCTGGTCCTTTACGCTTTGAGCTAGAACAAGTCAATTGCTATTTAAAATAAAATAATAAATATTATGTTCTAATGTCAGAAACTAGGTGATAATTACAATAATTATGTTGCTATAGATAACATAGTTTGCAAATGGTATTTTTTTTCATTTTAAAAACTGGCATCATATACAAATGATACACCATAGGTAGGTTGAGTTTGTCTAACAATGGGAGTTCGCGATGTGTCCGTCGCCGACTTTGAACAAACCCAAATATTTTTAGTGATTCTGCCATCTCCAATGGGCCCTAGGGGCTGAGAAAAAAAAAATCCTCACATACATCTATCATCATCCTGCAGACCCCGGCCAGCCATCTCCTGGATTCCTTCCATTCATCAGTTGATTCTTAAGCCCATCCGTTCGTAGCAGGTTTTTAACTTATAAAGCACCATTTCGAGATAGACTTTCCGCCTCGCAAAAATGACCTGGTTGTCGCGAAAAACATGGATAGCAACTGTTTGTCATTATCGAACGGTCCAACATCCCCACATTCCTCGTACATTGGCTTCACTGATTCACATCGGTATATCTTGAAGAGAGTCGATGACATGCTACATCCTTGCTTCAATCCCTTGGTACCATAATAGGATTAGAAAGGTGATTCCCACCTCTTATCTGGTACATTTCGTTGCTGTGTAAGTGTCTCATAGCCTTTATCAATGCACACTAATGCCTACTTCTCTAAGTATTACCCACAGTCTCTCTCTATGCACATTATCATAAGCCTTTTACAGGTCTACAGAAGCTATATGGAGTTCCTGCGGTTATTTAAATCTTTGAAAATTTTGAATTAGACCCTGAGCTAAGTTTTTGGGCCAACAATTTTTATTTTTAGATTCACTCTAAAATTTTCAAAGTGGGAAAATCAAATACGACGACAGTATTGGATACAAAAAAATCTGTTAATATACTTCATTCAGTAAAAAAATATCATTTTCATTACATATAATTTAATAGATCCTTCAGATCGCACTAAAATTAAATTGTTGCGTGTTAAATAATTGATTCACTCTAAAATTTTCTATTTCTGGATCACGAATAATGATTTTATATTACAGCTGTAAACACCAACCCTTTGAACAATTCAAATCAAACTTGGGGCATTGATAAAGTTTCCTAAACAACGCAATTTGGTTTAACCGTTATGTTTCTACGCGATTTAGAACCAATGTTATCCGCCAAAATACCTCAATTTTGTTTTTATAAGGTTTTCATCTTTTTTTAAGCAGACCTAAATTAATAATAATGAAGAAACTTCCTTCTTTTTAACGAGTCCAAGAACGTCGATTTTTTCAAAATAATAGTTTTTTGATGTGATAAATCCAAATCTGCTATCATTTTTGGTGTGAAAAAATCTATAAGGCTAGTTCAGATAATAATTTAAAACACGTAATTCAATTTTACCAAAAATGAATTATATTTTAATATTTATATTTTTCCTTTAATTACTTGTACGCAGTAAAGGAAGTATTGTAATCGCGAAAATTTTGGATTTTCAGATTTCAACAGAAATATCCATTTTGACCATCTCTGAATCCATTTTTACTAGTTTCGCCATGACGTTCGTGCATATCTCACATAACTTAAAAACGGTTAGCCGTAGAAAGTTAAAATTTTGTATTTGGGGTTACTGTAAAATCTAATTGTGAACCTCTCTTTTTGGTCACTACATGATTACCGAAAGTGTTATTTTACTTGAAGGTCATTATAGATTTTTATAAAAATAATATTAAGATATAATTTTAAACTTCTCAAGATTGGCATTTATTGGAATTGTTTTAAATTACAGACTCGATTTTGGTCTAAATTGGTAAATCGGAAGCGGTACTTTAATTGAAGGCTATATTAGATTTTCATCAAAAATTATATAAGAATATAATTTAAAACATCTCAAATTTGATAAAGTAGACTTTTACAACCATATAAATAATTAAATAGATTTTGGTTGAAATTGAAGAGCCGAAAGGGTTACTTTACTTGAAGGTCTTAATATACAGAGATCATATTGTTCGGTGATAAAGGTTATAAAAGCCATTTTTTCAAACTCTAATTAAACAATTTTATTACTTGTTTTAAGTTCTAATGATGTCAAGGAACACGAAGAAATCTCTTGGGAACTTGTTACCAACTGAAAGAGAACGACATATAATAATGGAATATGATCTCCGGAAACAAAAGCGAGTGTTTGTGTGTGCGTGCGTTTGCGCGCGTGTGCGTGTGTACTGTATGTGTCAATAGATGGGCGTCGCGAAGCCGAGTGTCATTTTTGAGATACTGCTACCTTCGGAAACTAATAACCAAACTCAAGTTCACTTTTTGAGCCACCAATTTATAGTTTAATAGGCATACAAGGAAGTCAAGGGATGTCAACATCAAATATTATATTCTAAAAAACAAATGTTTAGCTGAACACAAGATATAAAATAATGCATTTCTATCGTGTTTTATTTTTTGTCTCAGCTCCTAAGGCCCATTGGATATACCGGTGGTATAGAGGCAGACTTTTCCAATGTAGAATCACCCAAGGCGACGGACAGGTGCACTCACCTTGTAAGTTAAATTTGTCGGTAAGGGAGAGAGCTTTTAACTCCACTGCCTTTAATAAACTCTCTCGTACTATAAGAATAGTTGTTCTATTTTTTTTATTATAATATTTTCCTTGCTACTATTGCGGGTTTTTCTATATTGTTTTTTATTTTTATTCTTATTAGTAAGCATTAAAAATCGAAAGGGAGACCATGAGTGGAGAGGGATTGGCGGGCAGAATGTTGGGCTGGTGCGCATCTCTGTTTCCGCAGCCTCACAGGCAAACTCAAGTTAGAAAGACTCTATACTCATTGAACAGAAGACTTAATCATGGGTCTGGCCCATTTCGTAATTTCGTAACGCGAAAATTCCACAATTTTATCAGAAGAAAATATGGATACTCAAGCATCAAGAACGAAAAGTTAGACATCAAACCATTTTTTTTTTTTAAATAACTACTATGATTAAACTCTTATACTCACTTTCTGAAACATAATGAAGCCTCATAATTTAGAATTATGGAACTTCCGTAAAGTCTCTCACTTACGAACAACAAATGATTTATATTGGTGGAAATATCGTTGACCGTAGAACTAATTCCAGAAGTTGGTTCGGGATACGGTCTATTGTGGAGGGATAATTTTAATTGCGACATAGTAACAATTATTGAAGATTGTACGAATGATATGAAAAAACAAACAATCATAAATATGGTAATACATGATATACCTACATTTTATTACTTACCTCTGGAGGCTGCTAATCCCACTTTGACATCTCTCCAATTCGGTGAAGGATCTTTAAGAGGGTATGGAGATACAAAGGTAACGTTGTGGCCCCTAACCGCCAGTTCCTTGAACATTGCTACAAAGGCATAGGTGTGGCTGTAGAGTGGCATCGGTGCGAGTATGAGAATGTTTGCAGCCTCCAGGCTAGCGGCGCCAATGAAGAGTAGAAGAATGGATGTTACCACCGCCATTTTTGCTGCTACAAACATACAAAAAAATTTATTATTAATTAATAATATTTTTGTTAATTTATTTTTAATTATTAATAATATTATTAAAAGAGTTTTGGAATCATTATATTAAAACTAAAAAAAAAAATTTAGATTTTTTCTTTTTTATTATGCAATCCTCGACTATAATGATTCCAAAACACCTATTATTCCTCTATCCTGATAAATAATCGAGATACCGGTGAATGAAATGTTTAAATCGACCTCCATTTTGAAACGAAACGGCGGATGGTAATTTCGAGCTCCAATGATCATTCACTGGTCATCCCACACTTTGGTGATTAATCTGATTAAAAATAGTTTAAGTTAAAATTAAAAAGGCCAATTGGATACCAGTATATCTTTTATTAAAAATTGTATAACGTTTCGGCCATCTTGAGCCATTTTCAAGTCTTCCATGTTACGCACCTAATATTTTTTAATTAAACATGACTACTGATGCGTTAATAGCCAAACAGGATGGACTGACTCAAAATGAGGAAAATTAATAATACAAAAATCTTGATTCTTATATTCTTCATTTGTTCACCCCATGTTCCTCAGTACACTCTTTAAATACCAGATCCCAACCTACAAACTTGTATATACCCTTTCACAGAACTGCCCCTTTCAAAAGATCCTTCACCTTTCGAGCTACTTCATTTTGGAATTCCTCAATCAACTCTATTCGCAAATCCTCATCCTTAAACTTCTTCAAGTAACAATTATTTCTCTACCTCCTTAACTATCAATCTTCCGCATTTATGTAAGTACTATAGTTATATATATATATATATATATATATATATATATATATATATATATATATATATATATATATATATATATATATATATATATATATTCATTTTAACGGTTTATAATTGCATGTTTATTATGTCTATTGTTTGTTAGTGTAAATAGGTGTACATATATATTTAATTATGATTTAAATGTCTGTAATTATTAAAATCTCCTTTATTTCATTTTATTATTTAACTTTTCTTAATTATTACTCTATGTAAGCTAGACAAATAGTACAAGTACTGAACTTTCCTATTATTCTAAGGAGACTAAAAGTCCCAGAATAAATTTTATTTTCATTCATTCATTCAAAAAAAGAAAAACAATATTAAGAAAATGATATGCTTAATTTAAAAACATAACGTGCGTTACATGGAAGACTTGAAAATGGTTCAAGATGGTCGAATCGTTGTCAAATTTTGAATTAAAATTATATCGGTGTCCAATTGGCCTGTTTTAATTTTAACTTAAATATGTCACCATATTCTAGAAATACTATTAGAAGAAATAAAATTGTGTATTTTTACAAAATATTTGTATTTAAAACATTAATGTAACAGCGCTTATTATATTTTCAAAGTTAGTTTTCTTTATTGTTTTCCGTTTCTTTATTAAACTATTATTTAATTTATTTTATTGTCCGTAAATATTATATGAATGAATTCCTTTATCACGATTGCATATTGTCCTTATATAACATTTAACAATAACAATGCCTATCTCTCTCAGTTTATCTATCGCCATAAAAATAAATGACATTTTCATGCCTGCTGAAATCAGTACTGATAACATTTTGCGTATAAGGAATCCTTGAACACAATGAATAATTATGCAAATGATAATTTTATTAAACGGCAGGAATAAGAAATTGTATCAACTAAACCAATCATTTTATGCAAATTAAATGAAGATTCCACGGAAGAAAAATTGGAGAAAATCTATTGTAGTATTGAAGTTTAAACTCCTGCATTCTTTAGGACCAAAATCGGACAAAGTCGTAAGGAAATTTTCAAAGGACACAGGTCACTGTTTCAATAGAAACTGTAAGTTTTAAATAGAAAGTCAGAAGAGAATCGGAAGGTTGAGTGCGTCTAATCTATTAGTCTTTGGGTAATTCTTCAAACGCTTTTAACAAACCAACTATCCACATTTCCGGCTGTTTGTTTTTACCATCTTATTCTACTGCAGGATATGAACATGTTCATGTGTAGAACTCCATTTCGGAAAAGAATATGGCTCTTCTCCTTTCTTCCGTCCTCCCTTCATATTATAACTAGAAAGATGCTATCGACAATTTTTTATAATATTAGGATGAAAGACCAATAGGAAACTTCGAAGGACAATAACGGTTGATGATGGACAATTCGAGCCCGAAACGTTGCGAAACGAATTGAAAAAAACACGAAGTGTTATGGGCTTTTAAAAACTAATATGCAACGAAATAAATTGTTCTTTATTAAAATTAAAAACAAACGTACCAAAATTTTCTGAATAGTAACGTCTGAAAAATCTATTCTTATTTATTTTCCTTAAAAATTTTTGTATTCTTCATTTTTATAATTAATACCAAATTGACAACATGTAATATTTGCATTCCTTTAAATATTTCAAAGATATATTTATTCAAAGATATACTTAAGTTATCAGGTTATTAATTTTTATTGTTGATACTGTTATTATAATTGTTTTATCATAATCATTCTTTTATTTTGTATTATCACACTTTGTGAATTTTACATTTTATTTTTTAATGGAATATGCATAATTACAATGACAATAGGTTTCGAGATTTTTTTTTTTTTAAATTTTGCTGGAATAAATAATGTTGAAATTATTTTGTTAATGTGAATTTAAATAAATTCTAGTGTTTTTTTTGTTGAAATTGAAATTTAATTTGTACAATATTCCGTAACGAACCTGAATCTCAGAAACAAATTTTTTCCAGGCTTTCCTATCGGTAGCCATTCTTACTATCTTCTTGTACCTAAGGACGGTTAAGATTGTTAACCACCGCAACCGGGGTCTTCGTCTTGGGAAGACCCCGGTTAGTCGCGCTAAACAAGAAAGACACCCGCCGAAGACACCCGGTTTGGCGCGCCCCTCCTTGGCGGCCGTAGAGTAGCCTCTTTGGCAACCTCCCTACATCCTCTCTACATGGCCTAACTATTTGAGGCGGTACCTTGTAATAGTGATTACAATGTCTTCATGGTTGTGTAGCTGATAGAACTCAACGTTTTTCCTTATTCGCCACTGATCATTTATTCTCATGGGATCGTATATTTTTCGCACGACCTTCCTTTCCCAATTTGTCAGCAACTTCTCGCTTTCCTCAGTCAAAATCCATGTAGGCATTCGCTCCCGTAGGTAACTACTGGTCTGTATAATTTATTTAATTAGTTAATAAATTTAACTAATGGTCTGGTATAATTTTTTTATAAACTGGTACTGTCGTGTCACATGACAGTTCCTTTGATTTTAGTGTTTTTGCTAGTGCATAAAAACACTTATTGCCTGGTCGGCTTTTATTTCTAATTTTTTTATAAACTGGTACTGTCGTGTCACATGACAGTTCCTTTGATTTTAGTGTTTTTGCTAGTGCATAAAAACACTTATTGCCTGGTCGGCTTTTATTTCTAATTCTAGCTTTTATTTCGGCCTACATTTTGTTTTGGTTAACTACCAATCTAAGTTATTTGAATTCGATCCCCATTGAAAAATGATGCTGACAAATCAGTGCTGATTCACAAGTTGCTATTATTCCTTCCTTTATCCTCAGGCCTATTTTTTGTTATCCTTTCGAATTCTTCGATCGATCCTGCCAGAGCCGATAATGTGCGGACGCTGATAAGAATCTTCGGTATGATCTTCGGTATGGTAAGACATTGGGTTAGGCGATTTTAAATCGTCACTCTAGGATTGGTCCTTATCGCTCTAACAGCCCACTACAGCGCTAGATTAAAAAGTACTGGCGATATCGGGTCTCCCTGCCTCAAATCCTGACTTACATCAAAGCTGTTTGAGAGTGCATTTTGTACTTTTATTTTACATTTTCTTGCTCATTTTGTCATATCTGTCAAGGCAACTAACTTTTCCGGAATTCCAAGAGTTCTTCCTTAACTCCTTTTTGTCTACAGAGTCACACGCCTCCTTGACATCTATGAAGACATAGTGCAGATCCACGTTATGCTAGTTTGTTTTCTCCAATATTTGTCTGACAGAAAATATATAACCACATAGAAAACCACATTGGCATTTCCCACAAATTCTTTCTTCCCATGAAGTTAACCTTTTACTTAAATCAATTGAGAACTTTATTGGCGGTTAGCAGGCGCACTATTCCTCTATAATTATCAACATTTAATTTGTCACTCTTTTTAAAAATAGAGGACAACACTGTCGTGTTCCATTCTTCTGGGATTGTTTTCTGAACCCAGATCTGATACATGAGGTCATCCAGCTGTTTTATTAGGTCTTCTCCATTCTTCAGTAGCTCAGCTGGTATTTCTTCCAGCCCCGGAGATTTATTATTCTTCAACATCATTATTATTTCTTCTATTTCTTCCTTTTCCGGTGGTATTTCTTCTTCCTCATATATTTCTCCTTCACCTCTTTGTACTCCCTCTTCTTCATTATTCAGTTCTCTATGGATTTAATATTTCGGAAAAATATTCCGACCATCTATTTAAAATCTCTTTTCTTGATCCCAGTAAGTTTTCCTGTTTATCTTTACAATAATCCAGATGTGGTTTAAAACCGATCTTTGCAGTTTTTATTCCTTTGTAAAATTTTCTGGACTCTTTCGCTGCATACTGCTCTTGCATATCTTTTATTATTTGTATTTCCCATTCTATCTTTTTCTTTCGACATATCTCTTTTGCTCTTTTTCTTTTTACCATATAATCTTCCTTTGTCGCTCTTGTCGTCCTCTTCAAAAAGTTGGATCTCACTTCGTTCCATTCAAATGTTGCCTGAGTACATTCTCCTTCAAACCATTCGTTTCCTTGTTTTCTTTCCTTATATCCAAGCTATTCTGCTGGAACATTCTTTAAACTGGTTCTTATTTTTCGTCATCGCTCTTTGATAATTGCTTCTTCTGTATTTCCTTCATTTAATCTTTCAGTGACTTTTCCTTCAAAGTGTTTTCTTATCTTTTCATCCCTATAGGTACGGGATACCATAGAATAGGCCCACAGTATCCTACGGTTTGTCGTAAAATGTGACTGAAAGGGCAACTTTCCGTTGAACTTATTACCCTTTCCTTCCTATGGCATCTACCTATTCCTGATCCTCTCCCACCCCCCTTTCCCACTCCTTTTTTATTTTATTTTTTTCCTCCTCTGCCTTGTGGACCAGAACGATGTTCAAAGGCTAAGGGAGTAAACGCCGACAGATATCCTGATCCTCCAAGACTGGGGATGGTTATAAGGTTAATTATCCTATACCACTAAAAAATCAAATGTTATGAAACGGAAACAAGAAAATTGCCAGCCGAATCTACGGTTACGACAATCGCGAAGAAATGGACTATTAAAACTGGCAATTTGGAATGTAGGAAGTTTGTATCAAGTAGGAGCTAGGAGGTCAAAGGTACTAGAGATAGAGCTGGTGAGGTATAATATAGACATTACCGCTTTACAGGAGATTTGGTGGAAAATAACAGAAATAGTCAACCTGAAGGATTATACGTGTTTGTAACTGTTTCATTATTAAAAACTCTACTAAGCACGCCTTAATGCAGGTTAAAAACATAAACGAACAAATATGTTGCATTAGGTTAAGAAGAAAATTCCATAATTTCTCATTTATCTCATCACACGCTCCGACTAACGAGAAAGAAAAAGAAGAAAATAATGTATTTTATTGAGCATTAGAAGGGGATGATTTACCTAGGTATGACGCAAAAATTGTAATAAGAGATTTGAAATTGGAAAAGAAAAGGCCTTGGAAAAATCCCTACTATTGGCAAATATAGTAAAAATGAAATAACGAGCGAAAATGGAATTAGGCTGATTGATTTTGCAACAGCAAGAGGACTTAGAGTAAGTACTGTGTGTTTCCCACCTAAAGAAATTCATAAAGAAACCTGGAGGTCACCAGATGGGAACACAAAAAATCAAATTGATCATGTATTAATAAATGAAAGGCACAAATCTTATATACAAGACGTCCGTAGACGTCCGTAGGACTGTAACACCGATCATATATTGGTAGGAGCTAGGTATAGACAAAGGATTTCTAGCGAGTACGAAAATAGAGGAGACACCAGGAGAGTTTTGAGGTCAGACGGCCTGAAAGATGAAAATATGAATAAATAAAACCATATGAAATATCTTTATTAAACAAAAAAAAAATCGAAATCGATATTACAAATCACCGATAAAATCATTTATTTTTCCTCATTACCACAGCCTTGGATTTCCTTAAAGAATTTATGTGTTAAAAATAACAACAGATTTTTGTAAGAATAATAACTGTGATTTTACTATTGTACTTCACTATTAAAAAAATATTCATTTAAAAGTATTTTGCATATCCATGCAAGTAAATGCCGAAAGCACTTTTTATTTACCGAAAATATACCGACAAACAATTAATTAGTAGTAAAAGTAAAATAATAATAACACTAACAGCTCTATTGGTAGTCAACCGATAAACCTGGAGTCAAGAATGAAAACGTTTTTGCTATACGTTAAGTAAGTAGATAATGTGCCAATTTTATTCTAATGTCTTTAGAAAAATCTATGTAAACCCTATTTTATAATTAAATTTATATAATAAAATTTAATATTAAAAGATAAAATTAATATAAAACATTTCATTTGAAAACAACGCTTTATCTTACAGCCATATCACGTTGGACTCACCTGCTTCCCGGTGTCTAGACCACTTCTGAAATTACAATGTTTGGCCCCCCTCTTATATAATCAACTGTAGAGTTCTTCCACAATATGTTATTATATAATTATCGCACTATGTACAATTAGATAAAGTATTTTAAATTTATTACAGCATATTGTGCAATACGTCAATCGACGGTAGTAGCGGAAAGGCAAGGTGAAAACAACTGAAGCTACCTCATGACAGCTCATTCATTATCTTTAATGTTCTTGTCATCACTCGATTCATATGGTGCACATATCAGGAAATCATGTGTTTTTGGCGTGTTAAAAGAATTATCTTCAATATGGTCAGACCAACGTCTAATGTCATTCCTAATTTTTGTTTTCTAATTTATTTGTGGTTTATTTAAAATTTTGTTAAGACCTAAAAGTAATACCTAAGTATTAGAGGCTTGCCTAACTCATCATCAGTTGTAAGATACATAACAAAGGAGCAGCCAAATTGTTTTCTCCGTTTATTTTCAAATTGAATGAAGGATATCATAATTATATACCTAGATCTAAATTACCTAGATTCTTTAATCTTATTCTTTTTTTTATCTGTTTTAACTCGCTGTCACTTAACTGGTGCCGAAACCCGGGACGAAGTACGGTCGCAGCTTAAACTTTCCGAAACCCGATTTTTGATTTATTTTTTTTTTGAATTTCGGTTGCGTGATTAGACAGCGTGATTGAGAAAGAGTGAAGATATGGCGAACAAATACTGAGGCCACCAGTGTTAAATATACAAGCGAATGTTCCAGCAATGCCGGAGATCCCACCTCTACCGGAGACCACCTTGGCGGCAGCGCATGCGAACGCACTAGAGTGGCTGAAAATTAAAACAGCGACGTCACAGGACCTGAGGAAGGCGGTATCGGACCTGAAGAGATTCACCGGAGGAACAGGTGAGCTTAATCATTTTTTAAAAGGAGGAGATCGCTTAATAACGAGAATAGAAGCGAAGGCATCGGAAAACCTGTTGGGCCGTGAAGACGCAGAGGCGTTGAAGGCAGCCCTAATAGGCAGGATAAAAAGAAGTATCTTGAATCAGATCCAGGCAGACGAAGAAACACCGTGGACGATAGTTAAATAGAGGTTAATGAAGGCGTTCGGAGTAGGCAGGTGGACTCCGGAAGAAGACATCTTCCAAATGTTCCGCGAAATCAAACTGCCACGACAGTCGAGCAGGCAATATGCAGGGACACTCTTAGCCCGGTGCAATAGGATTACAGAGAAAATGCGGGAGACATGGAGTGTGGAAGAAGTAGAAGCCAGGATGGCCTTCCTGTCGACGATACTTAAGGTGCAACTGGCCAAAGAGACAGGGAAGAAAGAAGGCCTACCTAGAGAGTGGACCTTCGTTGAATGCGCTCAAGAAATGGCGCAAGAGATGAGGAAGCCCGAATGGAAGTCGAAGAGACCGGGTAGAGCAGAATGGTATATAGACGACCCAGAACTGCACAGACCAACTGGAAGAAGAGAGAGTTTGGAGATAGTGGAAGAGAGAGGGCCGCACTGGGGGAATGAAGACCAGGACCATCAAGACCAAGGAACTGCGGTAGGAAAGAAGATCGGAAGTGTCACGGTTGTGGGAGAACAGGACACCTAGTAGCGCAATGCTCACGCACCAGATGTATCGAGTGCGGAACCGAAGAGCACATCGCCAGACAGTGCCCCTACATCTACAGGAGGAGAGAGACAGCACAGCCGGAACCAATGGAGGTAAACGCCCAAAGGGTTCGGAGGAGAAGTATCTCACGGAGACTCAGCGGATCATCAGCTGATTCAACTGGAACATCCGAGAATTCTGAATCAGAAGAGGAAGTAGACGATCCGGACAAGAAAAGCGGACAGAGGAGCGGGAGGAGCAGTTGGAGGCGAGTTTCGGGAGGAAGAAAGCACCGAGAGGATGTCTGAGGGGAGTGGCGGCAGAGAGGCGACCGCAGGTTGGTAAGTTACAACGTGAGAGGAAAGCGGTCTGCCTATAATCAAAGTGGAGGGCGGAGTGAGATGCCTGGTTGACACCGGGAGCTCCAACACCAGCATGTGCCGGGAAGCGCTAGAAAATCTGAATGGCGGAGAGAGGACACTCCAGATCCAGGTATGTTGCTGTAAATTAATCACCCTGGGTGGCCCATGTGAAGTAGAGAGGGAAGCAGAGATAGGGTTAGATAGATGGGGATCAAGGGGATCTAATTTAAGAATACATATTGTAGGGGGTATGCCGCGAGACTACCAGGTCATTATAGGGTGTGATCTGTTAGGAAAGGTAGGCGCGAGGATTAAGAGTAGCAAGGGAAAATGGAACGTGAGGATAGGGGGAGAAAGGTTTAAATGTCAAAGCCTCATAAGGGGCCAGAAGGCGCGATAAATCGAACGGAAGACTGGAGACAAACGTTGAAAATACGGGGATGTCTTCTTCAGGGAGGGCGACATACTGGGAGCAACGGGAAAGACAGTGCATGAAATCCCGCTAAAACAAGAAAGAGTGACCTACGTCAAGGAAAGGAGATATCCACAAGCGTTACGTCACCATATCCGGGAAGAGATAGAGAGCCTAAAGAAACAGGGAATAATTATAGATAGCACATCCCCCTATAACAGTCCGTTGTGGGCAGTGAGGAAAAAGAGCGCACCGGGCGAGGAAAAATACAGGGTAGTGATAGATTACCGAAAACTAAATGAGAACACTATCGATGAGAAATACTCGATTCCCCGATTCGAAGACATTTTAGACAGGCTGAGCGGGGCAACTATATTTAGTACATTGGATTTAAAGGCGGGGTACCACCAAATAAAAATGCATCCGACGGATCAACCCAAGACGGCATTCACGTTTGAAAGAGGTCACTATGAATTCACTAGGATGCCGTTCGGATTAAAAACGCTCCCATTACTTTCCTGCGTCTCATGGATGAGTTCTTAAGGGGTATAGATGAAGCGGTGTGCCAGATCTATATGGATGATCTCTTAGTTTTTAGTAAAACCGAAAGCGAGCACATAGAACATTTGCAAAGCGTATTTAATAGGATGCGACAATTCGGACTAAAATTATCCAAGGAGAAGTCACTATTGGGTCAGGAGCAAATCAATTTTTTAGGACATACATTTCAAAGGAGGGAGTCAGACCTGATGCGAACAAAGTTGAGGCCAAGAAGATAGCGGTGCCCCGGGACGTAAAAGGTATTAGGAGGTTATTGGGGACGCTGAACTACTACAGACGGTTCGTACCGGAAATGGCAGAATATTTAGTTCCCCTCAATAACCTACTGAAGAAAGGGCGGAAAATAATAGTTACGCCTGTGATCGAAGACAACATCCGGAAGTTTATAGAGAAGTTACAGATGGAGCCAGTGCTCGCGTTCCCTGATTTCGAAAAGTTATTTACCATCACAACGGATGCGAGCGAGTACGCGCTGGGGGCGGTATTATCTCAAGACGGAAAAGGGGGGGAACGTCCCGTAGCATACGCCAGTAGGCGCCTTACGGAGACAGAAACCAGGTACAGCGCCCTCGAAAGAGAACTGTTGGGGATTGTGTGGGCCATTGACCACTTCAGACCCTACGTATTCAGGAGAAGATTCCGAGTACATACGGATCATAGACCACTGCAATGGGTTGGGAAGTTAAAAGAATCCTCCGCGAGGTTACTCGGTGGAAAGAATTCCTAAGCCAGTACAACATGGACATCGTGTACAACCCGGGGAAAGAGAATGTGGTGGCGAATTGGCTGTCCCGAGCATTAATGGTCAACGTGATAGAGGAAGACGAAGGGGAATCATCCAGGGACGTGAGGTAGTTTCTGCGAGAGTGGACACCGGAAGGAGAGGGTGAGCATGGCACAACGGACGACAGACAGGATCTTCAGTAGATGAGAACCCAAGCGACGAAAGACCGACGGACATGAAGAATTAGAAGAAATTGTCAACGACAGGCATCGACAAATAATCTGGAAAACCAGGACCTCAGGGTTGATGAAAATCGAGTATACTCGGTATGGAAATAGTCGCATCACGATCATTTGGTCGCAGCCGGGAGCTAGGACGACCAAATCTGCA